>ML265833.1:0-20368 GCA_005239495.1 Nicotiana undulata | reverse complement strand
TCGGAGCCTCGGAACACAGATACAGCTCAAATTATGTAAGATGACCTTTTGGGTCATCACATAGTGGGAACATTTATTTATTTGTGAGGTACAATGGGATTTTTGAGGAGCAAAGAAAGGTGTTCACTCTTGTGGTTGATGTCACTAAATAATTAATAATCGCTTGACAGGGAGTTTGAATGAGCTTGACTGTTTCTTTGTGATTTATCTGTGATGTCTTGTGTTTGCTCGAGGACAAGCAAAAGTCAAAGTGTGAGGTGGTAATAGTATGCGAGATTTATATGTCAACGAATATGTTTTACCCCTACTTTGGTGTGTTTTTAGGTGTTTCGAAGGTTGAAAGATGTCCAATTAAGCTTAATTGTTGAAGTTTGTTATGTAGGAAGCGAAAAGTGAAGAATAGAGGTGATTTGAGTGAACCTAAAAGGCAATTTATGAAGAAAAGAAAAACCGGACCCAAGCAATGAAGTAACTTCGAAAAGCACAGGAAAATCTGAAAATTTCAACTAGACCTTGTGCGAAGCACAACTATAGCACTAGTGCAAATTCGCTTGCGTTTTATCTTTAGGGGAAAATTAGTCATTTGGATCAAAGAAGTGATATAAAAGCTTCTAACCCTTATTTCAGCCACACGATTAATCTGAGAAGGCAAGGAACGCCATTATTGAAGCAAAGTTAGGCACGAAAGATCCTCAAGTTCATTCGAGAAGAAGAATCGAAGAGTTTCTCTATAATTTTTTATCTTTATTTCTATGAATATTGGTTTGACAATGGTTTATGTATTTTTGAGTAGTATTATGAGTAGCTAAATCCGTCATCTAGGGTTTGATGGAACCAGTTGTTGGATGAATTATTGATTGCGTATTGGTATAATTGAGCCGTGTTTACTCTCTAATTGTTCAACTATATGCCTCATGTGGTTAATTGAAAGACCCTTGATTAATCGTGTCTAGTTATCTTGTGTTGCTTGAGAGAGAACACTTGATTAGATTGTTGTTAAATAACGCCACTTTCGAGTAAGTTAAGAGATTAATTACTTGGATTTAAAAGCTGGATTAGAGATAAAGAAGCTTTGGCAGGATCTTTATGATACCAATTGTACTTCTAGTAAATTATCGTAATTGATCGAGAGATAGTTGCGATAAAAAGAACTCATCATCTTTAGAGTGGTGCGGCTAGATTATAACTAACATGTTGGAAATTAATCCGCCAATTGGGGAAATCATAAACCCTAGACCTTTTTATCCTTGAGTCAACCTCATTCTTGTTAGTTGATAGTTTTTGTAGTCATTTTTCTTAGTTAAGTTAATTTTGTTAATTCATAAATCAAATTCTGAACTTTGAAAGTTGTTTGAGCTTATCATTAGTGATACTAAAAAGTTGTAGCAAATATGTCACTTTTCTGTGGGATTCGACTTCGGACTCTTGAACCAGATTATTTTGCTGCAACAACCGCTTAATCCTTTTTTATAAGGCGTAGTTGGGCATGATCACCCCCGATAAATGTTACTCTCAGTTACATATCTACTAATAAATAAAATTTTCATTTGTGTAATAAGTTTGTACAAGTTATTACCTAAATAGAGGTTTGTGTTGTTGTAAGCATGTAGTTCAACCGGGGACATATGATGAAAAATGAAATACATATGTATATTTGATATTAACTTAAAACTCTAAAGTGTTATAAGTTCTTGTTTGAGATAAAAGGCATCATAGGGTAATTCATATTTATTTGTCAACATCGTAAGAAAATAAGATATTATAAAAATAGCTTAAAGAATATGAATAGAATGCAACAACAACAATAACAATAACAATCTAGTAAAATTTCACCAGTGAGGTCTGGGGAGAGTAGAGTGTACGCAGACCTTACCCCTACCTCGAAAGAGATAGAGAAACTGTTTTCGGGAGGATAGAGTGTATGCATACTTTACCCAATAAAATGCATTATTTAAAAAAGACAACATACTCTTAAACTATGATTAGAACATTGTAACATGTTTTAATTGTTGCACTGCCTGCTGTAATGGATAACCATGTGGTTTTAGGCAAAATTAAATGGTGTTCGATATTATGTGGCCAGGTTAAAATGGAAGAAACATAAAAGTGATTGAAAATTTTAAAAAGAAGCTGGAAAATTCTTTGTTCTTAAAGGATTGCCCTCTCCAAAAAATCGGTTAATCATTATAAATATCACATTGGGTTACTTTTCTCTGTTCTAGAGGAGATTGGTATTTGTAAATTTGCGCTAAACTTTTTTCCGTTGTTGCAATTAAGCGATAATCATATCAACCATAAGGTGGTTTATCACCTCAATTGGAGAAATTCTTTTGTTGTATCCTTTGGCCTATATATTGAAAGAATCAAAATTTAAAGGATTCTCAAAAATATCATTAGAAAGGTTTTGAGTATCCGTCGATTGAAGGCTCAAATGACAATAATATCGTGGATGTTGAAGGAGAATCCTTTTTATTATGTTAATTTTAAAAATGCACTTGTGAGGTTCAACTACCATAACTAATTGAGCGTCACTTACAAAGCATCGTTTCTTTTTCATAATTTCTTTATCTTTACTTAATATATCACTTGTATATTATGGAATTTTTCAAAGACCTATAAAACGTCAAAAAGGAGTGTTGCAAAAAATTTACTTGAAATATTGTATATTCTCATTATTTCCAATTTAATTCATTTTTTTTTAACAAAAGAACAAAGTACATAGTCAAAGTTGTACTTGATCAAGCTTTTAAGAAGCCAAAATACAAAGAAAAAAAAAAAGGAAAAATATTTGAGGTGTTTGGCCAAGAAGAAAAAGTAGTTTTGAACAGCAACAGAAAATCTATTTTTAGGGAAAAACTATTAATTCTAGCTTCTTTCAAAAACCAGAAGTAGAAAATTAAGTTGTTCTAGACAAAAATAACCTTACAATAAATTTATATTTTCTAAATTATTTCTCATTAAGTAAATATTTTACTTTCCTTCCCTTTCCTTTTTATTTTACCGTACCTTTTTTTTCTTTTTTATTTCAATAACATTTTTATTCTCTTTTCCTATTCCTAAAAGTATATTTTTAATTTATATTAAATAATATATTTTAATATATTTAAATTATCACGTAAACAATAAGTAATACTAAATACTCAATGTTATTGCTTTAGTATAACAAAATTTTATATTGATTAAATAATTTAATATATATATATTTACTTTATTTTTAATATTTTAATTTGTTTTCCTTTTTAAATAATATTAATTGTAAATTGAATCTTTACTGTTTTTCTAGGTAATTTTATACTTTTGAAAAAATTGTTCAAATATAATGAGCTTCCAAAAAGTATTGTCAAACCCATTTGGATGAGCTTACTTTAGTGACTTCTAAGCATATGCCATAAGTTAAAAATTCTAATTCTTATATTGGTTATTTTAGCTTTAAAATACTTTTATTTATTTTATTCAAATAGAACAAAAAACTTTAAAATAATTACTATGATTTAAAATCACTTAAAATAAGCCGGTACAAATAGAACTATTATTAAAAAAAACACTTTTGAACAAAATGAATTTCAAAATACAGATTGGCCAGGTTTTAACAACTGTTAAGCACACTCTTCATCTTCCATTAACAACCACAGCTCAAGTTTCAGAGAAAAAACTCAACAGCAGCAATGAAATCCGCAGCAATTTCCAGCACAGATTTCAGAAGTTTCTCGAATATTCCATCAGGCCAAACCCCATATTCAGCTCACCAGCGTGTAGCCGAGCGGCTCCTTTTACTGCCGAAGCTAGGCGCTTCACTCGCAAAAAAAGTTGGTAGCAGTAGTAAAGCTAGAAGTAAAACATTTGTTTGCCACACAATCTCCGCTAGTTATGGAGATAAGGAATCAGATTCAGTTGGCTCTAATGAGTATACTTCTCCGGCGAAGGCACTCCGTAAACTTCTAGATTCGCCGGGAATTCATCAAGGTCCTGCATGTTTTGATGCTCTCAGTGCTAAGCTTGTTGAGCGCGCCGGCTTTGATTTCTGCTTTACAACTGGTATGTCTTTTGTTCTTTTTTTAAATATGCCTTACTATGTTTAAATCATTTTTGTTTTTACTTATTTGGTTGTCTCGATTTAATTTCTCCTTTGAGGAGCATTAATTAATGGAATATACCCCAGTCTCAAACTATAAAATTCTCTGTTTAAATTCAGAGAATTCATGGTAATGTGTCTATTTTTAAGCTAGCTGTTGCCGTATTGCTATGGTTCAACTTTATTTGGGCTTGGGACTGGCTATACTTGTGGAGCTCTCAATGAAAACAGTTGATCAATATGTAAAAGGATGAGCATCATTGATTGTTGAGGGAGTTCTTCTATTAAGGTTTTCTGATTATCTGGATATGTTTGATTATTGGAAATGATGTTGAGAGTTTCATTTGCTTGGAAAATACTCGAGAATAGTGTGATCAGCTAAATTTTGAGTGCTGGGTATATTAAGGTGTAAAACACAATTTGGATTTTCACCATCTCTGAACTTGACAAAAGCAGGATGAAGGTGCAGGTTTGTTTTGTGTGAAGCTGAGATTACAAAGGAGGAGACGTCATGCTGTGTCATATGGGACACTTGACCTCGTTTGCGTGGAAGTCATAAAAGTAATGGATTTGGTGTTATCAGCCAATTGTATGTGCTGGAAATGTTGATGTTAAAATGACTCTTGTTCAGACCACTATGAAAATGGTATTATGGATATTTAAGACAATAGAAAGGGCCATTAACCTCTTGGCTGCAGAATGATTTTCTGATATCTTTCAGGAGTTGATATGAATTTCTCATGATAGTGATGAGCAAATACCAAGGGAAAGTCAGAACTTTGCTACAAAATTTGTCCTCCCTATTGAATTTCATGAAATTTTTTGTCGCATATTTTAATTTGTTTAGTTTGATGGATGTTTCTCCAGTAAGGAAGGCTCAAACTACTTGTCAATGCTCAAGCAACTTATGGCTAGTCCGAACAAAAAACCCAAAAATGCTCAAGTAACTCATATAAAGAATCTCAAAATGGTAATGCAGGGTGTGAAAAGAGCAGCTTCCTCGCTAAACTGTTCATTCTTTCTTCTCTGTCTAAAAACTACCTCTCTCATGTGAAATAAAATGCCCAAGCCCATATAAGTGGATCTTGTCGTGTAACAAAAGTTTCTTTCTTTTGATTAGCTAGTAAAATATGAAGTCACGAGATAAGCCTAGGGTGAGACTTATTTTGCTCTTAAGTTAATTGTGGAATTAAAAGAATTTATAAGCATCTTTTGTAGTTCTTGCTAGGTTTATGCATACTACCTGGTTAATGGCTTCATAGTGTTGCTAGTTTGTCCATCCAGCACCTCGGAATCTCAGCTCCAACCATTCTGCTGTTGGGGCAGTTCGTGGAGGCGTTGAGGTGTGTCTAGTCTCTACAGACTGTAGGTACTGGAAATTAACTAAAGTGATGTATTAGAAGATTCACTGCATTAGTGTTTCAATCTTCTGCTTTAACTAAGAATGGATTTATAGTGTGTTGGCCAAATACTTATAATATGTTCTTTCTTAGCTAATATCTGTAAAACATCTGTCAGGTTTTGGAATATCTGCCACACGATTAGGAGTGCCAGATACAGGACTAATTTCTTATGGAGAGATGGTGGCTCAAGGTCAAGAGATCACACAAGCAGTGTCCATACCAGTAATTGGAGATGGAGATAATGGATATGGTAACGCCATGAATGTCAAGAGAACTGTGAAAGGATATATTAGAGCAGGTTTTGGAGGAATAATCCTCGAAGATCAGGTTTGTGTCGGTCTAGCTTTTTTATCCTCTACTGTTTGCCTGAGTATTCTTGTGTCATTTCACAACTCTTTATGACTTTTTCTATTTCCTCTTGAAATGGTGTTAGCAGATGCTCATTTTCCTCCTCAATTAATCCGTAAATGCTGTCTCTTTTGAAGGCTGGACCCCATTTTTCCTCTCCTCTATAAAAGTTCTTATAGAAATTGACAAGGTCCTTGATTTCCACTGGGTTGTCAATAGAAGTGCCATTTGAATTTCAGCTTGTCTATTTGGTTGTATCTCTTATGTGCATTTTCCATTTAGTGAGACACTTCGTGATCATGTCTCCCTCCTTTTTCCTTAAAATCTGAAGTTCTGTCTCCAAGAGATTTCTACTGCTTAGGCAATTTTTTGGAATTCCACGAGCAGAGAGATCGACTCAGCATGCTTAGCTTCACGTAGTGGTCTTGTTTCTTTACACTTTGATTTGAGAGGAGGTAGTAGAAAGGTACCTGAAGTTTCAGAATTTTCCTTTCTCGTGTATTATTTGCAAGGAACATTGTGTCAAAGAATGTAACTTCTACTGGACACACTTATTTAGTTGAATCAGAAAGCAAATGAGTTCAAACTTCCTCCTTCCCCATCTTTTATTCAATCCAAACAACAGAAAGAAATGTATATATTTCACACCCTCCACCGTTGTCATTTCCTCTTTCTGCCGTACCTCTTGCTGAATCTTTTTGGTTATTGAGTTAGTATCATGAAAAAGTTTTCATCCTCTTCCTTCCTTTTTTTCTCTCTCTTACCATTCATGTGATTACAGTTGTACATTCGTATTTAGAAATGTCCAGTAATCAAGTCAAACAAGTCAATCGACTTTAGATAACTTGGTTATAGATATTAAATATATTGATTTTCATGTGCTTAACTCCAAAGATTTCAAATGAGTCATCTCACAAACTGCAATATTTTGGATTTTTATTATAAATCTAAGCTAGCGCTCCAGGATGCAAATTTTTTAGGTTTCATAGTACAGATTATAATTTATAAGACCTATATAGACAAAAACTACTGTGCTAGAACGACATTCTTGCCAAACTTAACGTTTCTGTGGTTGACTTTTAGCTGTTGTACATGCTATTGGAGATGGCCACTTTCCCTTGTTTAGGATTCGAATTAAGGTGACGCATTTAACTTAACAGATCAATAGATTTTTAATCCTATAGTTTGTTTTGCAACACAGTTTTGGTCAACAAACGGAGGTCTGGCTGCATCTCTTTAGTGGTATTTATCATCATGTCACATAGGGCTAACTATCATGGCTTCAATTTACTGTTTGACTTATTTTCAGTTCTTTTTTTTTTATTTAGGCAGAACTTTCTGAGCAATGAGCAGAATTGCAATTTACTGAATTGTAATTTTTAACATTCAAACTTCATGTATTATACTTCTCCCGGCTTTATCTGATACTTTTATTCATCCAAAAAGTTGTACTTTCTCCCTGCTTTGTGTATTTTTGGCTTAATTAATACTTATGTCAAAAGTTTAAACCTTTACAACATATAGCTGAAAGCCTGAAAATTCGTTTTTTTTTGTGTGAATCCCCTCTTCCCACCTCAACCTTGTTTTCAGACTTAATCGTGTATGATGCTGTTTCTGTAGGTTTCTCCCAAAGCATGCGGTCATACACGTGGCAGGAAGGTCGTCTCTAGAGAGGAAGCTATAATGAGAATAAAAGCGGCTGTTGATGCTCGAAAGGAAAGTGGATCTGACATTGTGATTGTGGCACGTACTGATTCTCGTCAAGCAGTCTCTTTTGAAGAAGCACTTTGGCGGGCACGTGCTCTTGCTGATGCTGGAGCTGATGTTCTGTTCATTGATGCTCTTGCTTCCATAGAAGAGATGAAAGCTTTAGGTGATGTCTATCCACTGGTTCCGAAGATGGTATGCCTTCTTTCCCAGATTTTGCATTGGGTAGCATGTTTATATTGTTCTAATATAGAAAGCTCCACTGTAATATATCTATTCTACTTGGTGGTGTCCGTATGCCTCTGTCTCAGAATGAAGTAGTTGTGATCAATCTTTCTCATGGTCAGGGCTTTGAGTTTTGTTATACAGGAGAAACTTCTAGCATGCATTTGGTTCAAACATTTCTGATAAGGCTTATACACTTGCATCCAGGCAAATATGCTTGAAGGTGGTGGTAAAACGCCAATACTCACTCCTATTGAACTTGAGGAACTTGGATACAAAATTGTGGCATATCCACTTTCCTTGATGGGGGTATCAATATGTGCGATGCAGGTTAGATTTTGTACTTCGTATTATCTTTTCTTACAGCATTTTTGCTTATTCATTCAGGTTTTACAGTTAGGTGCATCCTGGAGTATACACATAGAAACAATACACTTGTGCTATAGATCAAACCAACCCAGAATTTCCTTTTCCACCCTTAAAGCAAGTATGACGGTGGCCCCATGAGAATAACTTCTGAGGACAGAAATCACTTACCAACAAACTACCCCTTCTGCTTCCCTACTTGAGGAATATATTTTCTTCTTTCTTTTTCTCTTTTTATTTTTTATTTTTTAGATTTAGTCATCTCAACGTTTCTTTACTGTGAGAAGTTGCACTTTTTGGACAATGTGGAGCAAGGTATATAAGCAGCAGAGTACTATGCAGTGAGAGGCTATAAAGCTATAGTAAATGTTTATGTAGTTTGTGGTTTAGAATGTTGAGCAAACAATCAAAATACCTTCCCTGATTGTTCTACCGAGGAACAAGTATTTAGGCAACATGCGAAGAAATGGCCTTCTCTAGAGGACTCTTTATATAGACCAAGATGCATTTAGCTCTGTTCTTCCATTAAATCAAGCATATCTTTCTGGGGCGTGGAAGGGCTTCACTGAGTAAGTCATCATGTGTAAGAAGTCAGTCAATGGTTTTCTTTATATTGTTTCTAATTCTATTTCTTTTTTTCATCCTGCAATTCCAGGATGTGGATAAAAGAAAACTTGAAACAAAAATAGCTGTGCATTTTCCCCACACAATTAGCTTTTAAGTGGAAAAAATTAATCCTTTGCCAACAACTGGCTTGAGTTATAGACCCCATGACAGCTGGCCTAGAAAAATTTCTGCTGCACGACATTTAAAAAAAAAAAGGAGTTGCTCTGTTAACCAGTTACTAACATCTTCAGGATGCACTATCTGCCATTAAAGGAGGTCGGATACCTTCACCTGGAAGCATGCCTTCATTTGAAGAGTTAAAAGAAATCCTAGGTTTCAATACCTACTATGAAGAAGAGAAGCGTTATGCAACAACAAGCAGCCAACTTCCTTCTCTGAAAGGTGAGCAAAGTTGTCAAATAGGCTAAGTATTTGAAAAGTCAATTTGGATTCAGGTCTTGTGCAGATCCTCTTAGTACAGATCCGAAGACATTTATTTACCCCATTTCCACATTTTAATTTCAGGCAATTTCTCATCAAGAAGCAACGAGTATGGTGTTCAACCTGGCATCCCAGCTGATACAGAACAGAGGGGTCAAATACCACAGAACCCTGTTGAGGTACTGATTCCTGAGGTGTATGACAAGTTTTCTGGAGAAGGTGCAAAAGGAAATTTCTCTGGGATCTGGTCTCGGAAATTAAGAGTAAAAATTACTGGAAGAGATGGATCCGAAAAGCTAGATATCAGAATTCCTGTAAGTTATTCTCTTACGCTTATTGTTTTGAGAATGAGAATGATATGCTATTTGTTATTTTCAGCTATTAAGTATATGAAATTAGTTAACTCAAAAGCTATTAATGTTTAAGAGAATATTTACAGTTTATGATGCATGCCTGAAGGGCACACACTAGCATTAGCATAATTGATATTGTGATGTACCAAAAAAGATAAAGAATTAGACAATTTAACAATGACTTTTCAAGAGAGATCAGTTAGGTAAATCACTTTGAAGATTTGTTGATTTAAACCTTGTAATGCTAACATGTCTACTCTGCCCCCCGAAATTGTTCTGCTGCATGGATTCAAGCATTATACTCGAGCTTTGTGAACCAGCTAAACTGTAAGATCTGCTTTTCTTTCTGAAATAGTTCGAAACACCCGCCTGGGTGGCAGTGAACTCATTTAGGGGAGCGGGGGTGTTAATCCCCAGAGTATCAGCAAATTTAATAATAAAATTGGTTATTAGTTTGGCTATAGAATCTTCACGAGCTTTATGACTGTAACAGGTTAGAGGTGCTCTCTTTGGTAGGCCAATAATTAAAGAAAATGCTTTAAATATAAGGGATGTCATTTCATGATTTCATCTACATTATAAGCTATGTGAAAAGACTCCTCGCCTTTGATATCAAATATAGTGTCAAAATATTTTTCTGCAAGTAAATATGTCCAAGAAGTTCTGGATTCCAGGTTTTACTGCAAGTAATAAAGATTTTTATTTTTAAGAGACAATAATTCCTTCGTTTTGAATAACTGATATTGGTGACAAAACGTGTTCCAACCATTTTGTTGGATCCATACTTGTTTTATATCATCTTTTCTTTGGGGGGGGGGGGGGGGGGGGGTGAGCCGGGTGTTATAATCACTTACTCAAAAGCAGTTATGAGCTCCTAAGGAGTGCACCAGAGCCATTTCTTAACTAAAGAAGATCGAACTCATGTGCTTTAACTTAGGAACCTTTTCTTTGTTTCACTAATATTGTCATTCTTGTGAGAGGTTAACACTTGTCTCATTTCCTCAGGCTGGATTTTTGGAAGGAATCACAAACATAGTTCCAGGTATGTTTGTTCTCTTATTTGGTTGGCAATGCTTTTTGAAAGTCAATTATTTATGAACGTATTGCTGAATCTTTTAGCATGTATTTTTTTCTATACAGCATTGGTAGGTGTAAACATCAAGGCTCTATTGGATGATGCAACTTTAGAAGAGGGAGGGAAACAGTTATTGGATTTTCAGGATACAATGGGGGACAGGATTCAAGTTTTTTTGGAGTAAGGGATCTTTTGTTTTTCAACGAAAAGCATTTTGGTAAATAAATCTTGGACAATCAAAAATAATTTGGTGATTATATGTATGTATATCCCTAGTTTAGCTTGTACGAGCTCCCATATATTTGTTTCACCTAAAAGAAGAGAAAGGAGGAAATGTGATGTCTTATCAGTGACGAAGCTGAATCCTATATCTCATCTCTCAAGTGTCTTGATTTGTTGACTCAATGTGATCAAAGACTGATGTATGGTGACAAACAAATACGTTGGGTCTAGATACATAACAATTGTACGACTATTCTACTCACCTTGTCATATCCCACAATTGGAAGAGAAATGAAGGAATTTTTCTTCGTTATTCCGTTTAAGTTCAAAGTTATTCAACTTGGGTATAGATAGTGAAGGCAAGGAAAGTAGAAAAGACAAATATAAAAATAGAACTTTCTGTTAAGATATCTATTCGCTCCCATTTCCTTTATAATCTAAACAAACAAAAGATGCACTAATTTCAGCACATTTTACCTTCAAAATAACCCGACCCAACTTTAAAAAGTCCAAACTCTAGTTGGTAAAGTTCCATAAAAGATTCATGATTTACTCAATGTTAAAATTTCACATTTCCGTCAGACCACTTTTAGTATGGTGTAAGGGTGGCAAGTGAGCCGGTCTCAAGCCCAAGTGAGCTAAGTGGACCAGTTTTCACGGTTCCGGTCCCGGGCCGATCACAATTTAAACGGTTTTCACGGTCTCGGTCTTGGTGATTTTTTTGTAGGAACCGGTCTGGGACCGGGCCCACGAATTAATGGTCCTGGGCTAAACGTTCCCGTCCTGCGGGCTAAGTGGCCCCAACAGATAATTTTCTTATAGAAGTTAGAGAAAAAAAGATTTTAATAAAAATATCTAAGGTAATTTTTTGTAAATTTTATTATAGAATTGTGACATAAATTGTTTTCAAAATTTAAGGCAAAAATATTGTAAAGAGATATTCAAAGCAATGTGTTATAACTTTATTATAGCATTAAAGAAACATGACAATATCTTTCTTAGTCATCCCCGACCCCCCACCCCCTTATGGAATGAGCACAACAAAGTGCTAATACCACAATTGAGAAGAAAAGGAAACTAATCAAGATGTGCCAAAATACAAGTTACATAATACATAGTTACAACAATGACCCAGTAAAATCCCACTAGTGGGGTCTGGGGAGGGTAGTGAGTACGCAAACCTTACCCCTACCCCGAGGAGTAGAGAGGTTGTTTCCGAAAGACCTTCGGCTCTAGAACATGAAAAGAAAAGAAAAGAGACAATATCAGTACCACCATCATATACCATAAGAATAATACATAGTTACATACTAATTATTGTTCATACAAGTTACATGGTATCTCTTACAAACTTCATAAATCCTTCAAGGTTCGGAGGAATTTCCGTTGGCGATGGCAAAAAAGAAGCTTGGTCATCACCGATTCCGGGCGAAGCAGAATCCTCCGCAAGTTCAGCTAGCATTTCTTCGTAAGCTTCGTATACCTCTGGTTGTGATTCAGCAAGTCTAATATTTCTTCTTTCAAAACGGATCCAATCTCTAAAAAGTACTGATTTTTCCAAGCTCTCCCTCATAGACGCTCTATAATCACCGAGTTGAAGTCTTGCTTGACTGAAAGCGCTCTCTGATGCCACTATTGAAGCTTGAATAGTTAAAATGTCTCGGGCCATCCTTGAAAGAACCGGAAAGTGTTTTTCTTTGTCCTTCCACCATTCCAAAACATTAAAGGAGCCGTCGGGATTCACTTCCTCAATTTCCTGTGACAAATAAACTTCAAGCTCATTTAATTGTGAAAAAGTACTACTACTAGAACCTTGAGAACCCCTAAATGGCCAAACAAGAGATGTTTAGGCCCGTTTGGTACGTTGTCTAGAAAAAGTAAGGTAAGTAACATGAGTATCAGACAGGGCATCATTTGGATTATCACTAGTTGGGTTAACTTCAGGAGCAGGACTAGTGGGTGTATCATCATCCGGTTGAGTTTCATCAAAATCTATTTCTTCATCATCATTTTCATCAATAATTGGATTAGCATAAAGAGCATTCATTAATTCATGGCCTAATTGTTCACCGGGTGCAATATTATAGAAAAATTGACTCTCGATAAATTGTAATAAACTATTATCACTATCAAGAATAGGATGTGTAGGACGGATATGGGGTTTTGTTTCGGGGAGCCCGGAGAAGTGGAGGAGGAACATAGTGACCACTAGATTCGCCACTCTTGAATTTTTCCTTATTTTTACTAAATATTTTTTTAAGGAATAAGCCATCTTAATTAATCAAGCAATACAAAGTAAATAAAACAAACAAAACTATAATATTAAAACTTAAGAGTTGGAACGAGTTTACCGAATTGACGAACAACTTGTTGAAAATTGACTATCATTGGAGACTTGAAGACTTTAATTCAACAACTTCACATTTTTTTCCACAAAGTATAACAATAAAGTAAGCAATAGTAGCAATTATAAAAAAAAGTTAGAGAGAGATTGTGATAGATTGATGATTTTGTTAAAAAAATAAAAAAATGAGGGGTATTTATATATACAATGATTAATTAGAAACAACCAAATTCCAGGGTTTAACATTGGGTAACTTACAATAAATATTCCTATAATATGATTCAAGCAAACCTGTATTTGGATCGTTTTCTCCGAAATGTGCACTTTTTTACTCAACAATTTTAGTGAGATGTTATTTTTAAAGGAATATCAAAAATATATAAAGTACATTTATAGGATGTGACTTAAGGATAAAGCATATAGAAAAAAATAGACGGAAATTATTAATTATTACAAGCAATAAGTCGTAGTATTTTTTATTTATTCTTGAACCATGTCTGAATTGGATCAACAAAAAATTTCAGAAACAAATTAGTTGACCGTGTGTAACCAACATGTCATTCATTAAGGAGTTCATTACCCAAATGATCATTGAACTTTGCAAAATGAAGGAACAAAGTCACTTTTCTTTAGTTTGTGACACGAAAATCACTCAACTATTCATAAGGCACAAAAATATTCATTTAACCAGAAATATCAAATTTACTGGAGTAGAAAAAAATGACATGGCAGTCTACATGGAATTTTTTATTATTTAACCAAATAACATCCAAACAAAACATTAAAACTCTGCACATACACCCAACCCGATACCTGACCCGCCAAATAAAAACCCGCCCACTTAATAAAATGAACACTAAAGACTAACCAAACCCTCTGACCATTATTTCACGTCACTCTCTTCTTCTCCATGATTTGCTCTTAAAAACACGTAACTAATAAAGCATCCATCCACATATATTATTTGCCAAATTTAATAACTTTAAAAGTTAAAACAAATTCATCCAAAGAACATGAAAATTACTTGGAGAGGGTGTAACCGGCTTGAAATACTTGAGGGCAAACATTGTTCCTCTTCTTGTTAGCAGAAAAAGCAGCTATGGACTCAGTGTTCAGTATTGAGAAACCGGAGGGCTAACATTGGAATCGATTATGATATATTAGAAATTTAGATAATTGCTCTCATTAAGCAGCTATTTTTGATGTAATTACACACGTTATCAAATGTGAGAACAAATGTTGCCTATATAAGCAATACCACTTAACCAAAAAAAAATATTGCTTACAAAGCAACGCATGGAAACAATCTAGTGAGTTAAGGTCATACGGCCGCAAGTTTAAACAAACAAAAAAGGCACATTATAAATTGTGTCATATTAATAGTTTACACAAAAACAACAAGGAAACTTGATAGTTCACTTCCTAGACTTCTTTAAGACTTCGCATACGTAGTCCTTCATGACTATTTTCTTGAAAATTTTACCTCTTTTAGAAACACCTTCAGCACTTTGAACAAGCACAACATCAGAGAAGGCAACTTGTTTATCATTTATAAGTTCAACAACTTCAACTTGTACATCATTCACATCATTAGCAAATTCAACTTCTACAGTATTAACACACTCATCACCTTCCACAACTTCAACTTGTACATCATTAGCAATTTCAACTTCTATAGTATTCACATCCCCATCACCTTCGACATCTTTAATTGTTCATTATTTACTTCCTGTGATTGTTGACTTGGTGCCTAATGAAAAAGATTAAAAAATAAGAAGCTAATATAAGTAGCAAAAGAAATATAAAAATATTACATGTGTGTGATGACCCAATGAATTAAGACTTCATTCCCGGCTCATTAGCCTTAAATAAATTAATTTTAATTATCTCGATTTGCGTGCGCAGTCCGGGCGTGAATCCGGAAAGCCTTTATGTGAAAATATGATATAGTAAAACATTACTTGTACAATAAAATGATTAAAAATAATAACTTAATATTATAAAAATATAAAAATACTATTTTAGCTTGAATAGCGTAATAAATGTAACTATGCATAGCGTATAGGCTATTATTGTAAAATTATGTAAATAGCCTAAAAAATACAAATATAATTATATAAATGAAGTAAAAATATTACGAAATATATATATATATATATATATATATGCATGCAAATAATAATTTTGGATGATTAAGCATCATAAAATAACTTAATGGATAATTAATAAATATTCAAGTAATTAAAATACAAGAAAATTATTTTTAAAGCTATGAAAATTATGAAAAATTATAGAAAATGCTCATATGACTTTTATAGAGTAAGTACTGATGCAAAATGATATTTTGAAAGTATATATACTATTTGAATAAATGTGAGGGCAAAATTGGGTATCAACAGTTGCCCCTCTTTACCCTGGAATGATGAAAGAGTTGTCGGGTAAAGAAAATAATGACCAATTTTGTTTGAAGTGAGTGAGTGATGATGTATTTTGAATAGCTAGGGGCCGAACCCTGGTTCTTGAGTTGCTTACATATCCCTGGTATTAGGGGAATCATGTCGTGTGTAGTTCTGGATCCAACGGCGAACGAAATCGATGGAGTTGTTATAAGAGTGGTCGTATGTTTAAAAAAGGTTCTTTTTGGGGTAGGATAGTGTTGTAAGTAACACACAATTTTAGGTGGATTCGTGAAGGCGAAATGAACGTTACGGATGTATCGCAAGGCAGATATCTGAACGATAGTAGAACGGTCATAGATATCTGTCGAACCCTTAGGAAACTTCACATTCTTGTATTCTTGTCGTGCAGATTTGTTGATTCTGGGAACTAAACTTATGTTCTTCTATTCTCTCACAGATGGTGAGGACACGTGCTACCGTATAGGATGAGAAGCCACCAGTACCACCAGCTAGGGCCACAAGAGGCCGAGGTCGCGGTAGGGGCAGAGGTGCAGCTCGTACAACAGCTAGAGCAGCACCTGCAGATCCACCAGTTGCTCCATCTCGGGAGCAGGTTCTAGAGGTAGTTGAGCCAGTGGGATCGGCTCATGCACTAGCTGATGTTTTATACTTCAATACCACACAAGAGGGGGGGGGGGGGGATTTGTGTGGTGTCCAATTTTTGTGCGTAGTCTCTATAGAAGAACCTGGTTCTTCTTGGTGTTCCAACTTCTACAGTTTGCGGAAAAGTAATTGCAGAATTTAAAGAACACAAAAATTTTACGTGGAAAACACCTGGCTCAAAAGGTGAAAAAACCACGACCTACTTCCCAGTAGGATTTTCCCAAACTCTTCACTATAACTCTGAGCCAAAAAACATTTATAAAATAAAATCTTTTGTAAACCTAAGGACTAACTCTAATCCCTTTGTGGCAAACTAGCCTCTAGCTAATTGCGACAAACTTCAAGTTAACTCTAACTTGAACAGTGTGTACCTATTACAATTGCTTCTAGATAAAGCTGAAAGATACAATATTTAATCACCTACTACAAACCACTAGACTCAAAAGATAACAGATTGAACTGGTTCTTTTAGCTGGTTCAAGTAGCTTTTGTGTCGCACAAAGATTCTGCTTGCAAAATTGCTTTGGTAATTTTGCTTTCAGTTCTTGTTTCACTGATGTGTTTGTGCGTCAATTCTTCAGCAGAAATGCTTCAACACTTTATAGAGCCAGTAGTTGAGATGTTGTTGTTCAGTTCTAATGCAACTCTTACTTGGTGGAAGAGTTTGTGTTTATCTCAACTTCCTTGATCTCGTTTCTATCCTACCTGAAGTCGACGTCCATCTCCTTATCAATTTGCAACCTTTTCACTTAGGAGATAACCTCTTAGTTCCCAGGTAATATTTATCTCATGTGCATGGATGCTTCTTGTGCCAATAGGTCTGTTTGACTATGTTTTCTTGGATAGGATGGACCTGGTTCAACTGGGTTGGCATTTGTCAATCTTCAAAACCATAAAGTGACTTGATTCAATAAATTCCCCATTTTTGA
The DNA here is from genome assembly GCA_005239495.1 of Nicotiana undulata. Classification (NCBI taxonomy): domain Eukaryota; kingdom Viridiplantae; phylum Streptophyta; class Magnoliopsida; order Solanales; family Solanaceae; genus Nicotiana; species Nicotiana undulata. Next base: position 3,215 of record ML265833.1, on the reverse strand, counting down.
TGATGACAAACTCTGTGCTTACCCCTGTACATACTTCAATCAACATAGACACTGTTTATAGATTTAAGCATTCATCATAGAGAGACCAGGTTCATTAGGTTATAAATATCATAAAAACTTTGAATTTTTGAAAAGAAAAGCACATATCTTCCCCCTTTTGGCATCATTGAAAAGGTGAAAAAGGATAAACTTACCAGAAGTATTAACAATTACTCATGGCTATTGAGGCAACTACAGGTGCAAAGCATGGATTAATCATCAAAAGAAACCAATAAATGTAAGCTATATAAGAAACTGAGAAAGAATCAATAACCAAAAAGAAAAATTCATTGATTAGATAGAAGGTCAAGCACCATACACAAAAAGAACTAAAACAGTCGCAACCATGAGCAAAACAACAAAAAAACAAAAAACAGAACAAGATAAGACAAATCCCAACAGGGTCATAGAGGGGTTATTTTGGTGGTACTGGACTCCTAAGGCTGGGAAGGGGCAGAGCAGGTTTTGGTCTTGGATTGAATAAGGGAGATCATTTGATGAAGAACACCCTCATTCTTCTCCTTTTCTTTGGCGAATTCAGCTTTGAGAGCATCCCGCTCAGCTTCAACCTTAATAAGGCGAGATTTCAATCGAAGGATCTCTGCATCCTTGATCTCACCTTCTTGCACAAGTGTCCTGACCTTGCTATTAACAAGTAGTTTCCTAGATGAACCAGGTTCATCCTCAGGAATATTAACAATGTAGTCCCAGGTCAGCAACGTATTCTTCCTAAAGTATTCCTTAGCAGTAGCCATTTCAGCATTCTTCACTAGAACCTTGAAGTGAGCAAGCACAGCAGTCAGGATAAACCCATAAGGTATAGCATGTGCCTTGGCTCCATTCACAACCTATCCAAGTGGTGGATGATGAAGGCAGGCCAATTGATCTGTTTACCTCTGTACAAGCACTCCATGAGCGTGAGATCCAAGTAGCTGGCAATGTGTCGTCGCTCTTTTCTAGGCAGCAGAAATTTGATCACAAACTCAAAGAACAGTTTTTGCTGAGGCCCAATCTCAGTCTTAAATACTGCCCCGGGCTCCAGTTCTTGCTCATTCTCACAGAAGGACCTGGTGATTTGAAGAGTTGAGGGAAAATCATCTAGATTAGGCCACATTTGCCTAGTGTAGTCATAAAAAATAGGAATGCATCCAACCCCTATACAGAAAATCCATAAGTTGTTGCTTGATCCATAGAAACTGAGCACAACATGAGGCTGCAACCACATATTCAGCCTCAGCAGTAGATAAGGCTATTGAGTTTTGTTTCTTGGTGGCCCAAGACACAAGGCAAGAGCCCAAAAAGTGAGCCATGCCTGAGGTACTTTTCCTGTCAACCAGGAAACCTGCATAATCTGCATCAGCATATCCTACAAGGTCGAAATTACTACCTTTAGGATACCAAAGACATAAATCAGTAGTGCCCTTCAGATATCTCAGAATTCTCTTCAATGCAGTTAGATGGGACTCCTTTGGATTTGCCTGAAATCTAGCACACAGTCCTACACTGAACACAATATCAGGTCTGCTGGCAGTGAGATATAATAAAGACCCAATCATTCCTCTGTATAGCTTCTGATCAACGGATGAACCAGGTTCATCCACATCTAATTTTGTAGATGTGGCTATGGGGGTGTCAATTTCTTTTGAGTCTTCCATTTTAAATCTTTTGAGAAATTCCTTCACATATTTTTGTTGATGGATCATTGTTCCATTTGAGTTTTTCTTGATTTGCAAGCCTAAAAATAAGTTTAGCTCACCCATCATACTCATCTCAAACTCACTCCCCATAAGTTTAGCAAATTCCTTACTCAGTTTTTCCNCCTTACCTTTTTCCTTTAAGAACAAGGTACTGTCAATTTTACCTCGTTTGTATCCATGTTCTAGCAGGAATTTTGATAGCCGCTCATACCATGCTCTTGGTGCTTGTTTGAGTCCATACAAAGCCTTGTCAAGTTTGTATACATGGTCAGGTGACTCCTTGCTTTCAAAACCTGGTGGCTGTTTTACAAATACTTCTTCCTTTAGACAGCCATTTAGGAAAGCACTCTTTACATCCATCTGATGGAGAGTGAATTCCATGTGTGCAGCAAATGCTATAAGAAGTCTAATTGCCTCCAATCTTGCCACAGAAGCAAAAGTCTCATCATAGTCAATTCCCTCTTCTTGATTATATCCTTGGACAACCAGTCTGGCCTTGTTTCTTGTAACAGTTCCATCCTCATCGAGTTTGTTCCCGAAGACCCACTTTGTGCCAATTACTGATTTGTCTAGTGGTCTGGGTACCAAGTGCCATACTTGACTTCTTTCAAATTGATTCATCTCTTCTTGCATGGCATTTACCCATTCAGCATCCTGTAAGACTTCACCAATGTTCTTTGGTTCAATCACGGATAGAAAGACATCAAACGCACACAGATTTTTCAAAGAGGATCTTGTTTTTATTTTAGATGTCAAATCTGTTATGATGTTCTCAAGAGGGTGAGAACTCTGATATCTGTGTGGTTTGAGAACCAATTGTTCACTTCTAGATGATCTCATGGTGTCTTGTTGTTGTGGAACAGGATCAGGGCCAAGGTCCAGTGTAATTTGATGTTGAGTTCCCCCTGTCATGTTTCCTGGGGTAGTTGGACCTGGTCCATCACCTATTCCATCTTCCATATTTGCTTCAATTTGTTTACTGCTTCTGACCAGTCCAAGCTTCTCATCTTCTGGTTCCTGTCTCTCAGAAAGAGTGTTAGTTTCATCAAAGACAACATGCACACTTTCTTCTACACACATAGTTCTTTTATTATATACTTTATAAGCTTTGCTATGTGATGAATATCCCAAGAATACTCCCTCATCACTTCTGGGATCGAATTTACCTAGGGAATCTTTGCTATTATTGTGCACAAAGCACTTGCATCCAAAAGCCCTGAGGTGGGATATGTTGGGCTTTCTCCCTTTAAGTAATTCATAAGGAGTTTTCTCTACCAGTGGTTTGGTCATGCATCTATTTATTGTGTAGCATGCAGTGTTTATTGCTTCTGCCCAGAAGCTGTGGGGTAGTTTTCTAGAAAGAAGCATGGTTCTAGCCATATCTTCAAGAGTTCTATTCTTTCTTTCAACAACCCAATTTTGCTGTGGGGTTCTAGGGGCAGAAAAGTTGTGATTTATACCATGTTCATCACAGAATTC
>ML265832.1:0-10868 GCA_005239495.1 Nicotiana undulata | reverse complement strand
CCATCACATAACTACCCATTCGTTCGATTTTAATAATTAACAATTCAATAGTAACAACAAAAATGTAATAAATAAATTTCATTAAGTCATAGCGTCCCAATAATAGTCCAAACAACTCTAAACAGAACCTCCCAAGACTGTAGTCAACATGGTCACGAGCATCTACGAAATGAAACTAACTCTACTAATGTCTTAAATAAAGTCTACGAATGAAATGCTAAACTGAGTAAGGAAGGGAAATGGAGAAGCTGTGGACGCTGGACAGTTACCGCTAAATCCCTTAAAGCTGCTAACGAACAAGGCAGCTACTGCTCCAAATCAGTACCTGAATCTGTGCATAGAGGCACATGGAGTCTTTATAAGTATGCCAACTCAGTAGTAATGAAAATAAATCACAGTCTGAGAAATATAAAACACACAGCATAGACACTCCAATTCACAAAAACCAGTAAAACACCAAGTCACCATATAATATTCATCAAATACATGAGTTCAAAAATCAGTTTCCAGAAATCATTTGAAAGAAGTGTAATATAAGTATATCTCAGTAAAAACCAGTTTAAAAACGAAGTAAATCATAGTTTGAAAACTTAGTAAAAATCTTCATAAAACTGCCCCTAGGGCCATAATCATTTCTCGTAACAATTTCTTTCAGTATCAGCCCATCAGGAAGCCTCACAATCGCTCTGCCCATCAGGCAACCTCACAGTCACTCTGCCCATCAGGCAACCTCATAGTCACTCTGCCCATCAGGCAACCTCACAATCACTCTGCTCATCAGGAAACCTCACACTCACTCTGCCCATCAGGCAACCTCACGATCACTCAGCATAAGCCCCGCGGGCATCACTCATTAGGTACCTGCGCTCATTGGGGGTGTGTACAGACTCCGAAGGGGCTCCTACATCCCAAGCACTATAAACAAGCCACATTATGGCATACATCACTCACAATATTGGCCAGTAGCCACACTCATATCATAACATCCTCACAATATAGGCCAGCAGCCTCACCCAGTCAGACACTCTCAGTTTGCCCTTCAGGCCATAAATATACCGGGTTCTCGACCCAAAACCAAGTTTCATTTTCAAGAAATAGTATCAAAATATTTTGAGTGTCAATAAAGTTTCACAGAAAAGATTAAGTGAAAAATCATAACATATCAGTGAGGAAAATAGTAAAAATATCCCCCAAGGGATAAACAGATCGGCACTAGGCCCCAAACATGCCTTACAACCCAATTCATGTCAAATATATATATATATATACACAATTAAGCATAGGCTTAAAATTCGGTTTCACAACTCAATAGTTTTACGTAAGGAATATCTCTCCAAAGATTCAACCTTTGCAATTCAAAACCCGTGAAAGTGTGTAAAGTCCGGGGTTTCATAACCTTAGGACAGGATTTAAAAACATTACTTACCTCAAACTAGCCCGCAAACTATTCTGCAATACGCTTGCCTCTCGAATCAACTCCCGAGCGCTCCAAATATATAAAGATCAGACTTTTATCATCAAATTATGCTTAAAGAATGAATTTCAATTCAAAAAGATCGATTTTAGCTCAAAACCCGGAATCTACTAAAACCCGACCGCCGAGCCCGCGTCTCGGAACTTAGAAATTTTTATACCAAAATGTTCTTTGTCATCTCCTGAGTCCGTACATATAAAGAACACTAAAATTGGAGTCCGTTTGACGCCTCAAATTGACCCTTAAAGGTCTCATAATCTCAAGCCCTAACTCCCTGTACTGATTTTCATGAATTAAACACTGAGATTATGCTCCTTAATCACCTATAATCGAGTTTTAATGACCAAAATACTTACCTCTATGAAGAACACTGATTCCCTCTTCAAATATCGCCTCAAAAGCTCTCCTTCCGTACAAAAATGGTGCAAAAAGGGTTAATGGTCGCGGAGGGTTTATTTCATAACTGCCCGGTTATTTCTTCACTGCGATCGCGGAAGTCCTCACGCGATCGCGAAGAATAAAATTCCCCGGGCCCCCACTTACTTAGTGCAATTGCGGCATAAGCTACGCGATCGCAACCAGACGCACGCGATGGCGAAGACCACTTGACCTCACCCCCACGCGCCTGACTAACCATACGCGATCGCGATCAAGTCCACACGATCACACTGCTCGACCTGCTCAACCTCTACGATCGCGGCCCCACTTATGATCATTCAAACTTAGTTGCACCCTCGGAACACCAAAACTAACATCAAAACACCAAAAGTCACGTCAAATTCAAGCCTAAGAACTTTGAAATTTCAAAAATCCACCAATGATGCCGAAACTATCCAAAAAAACTCCGATTGACCTAAATCTTTGCAAACATATCCAAAATGACATTATGAACCTGTTCCAACTGTCGGAATTCCATTCCGACCCAGATAGCCTATTTTCCACTGTCGGCTGGAAATCGCCAAAAACTAACTTTCGCCAATTCAAGCCTAATTCTACACCAGACATCACAAAATTATTCTGAACACACTCCAAAGCCCCAAATCACCTAACGAAGCTATCTAAGCCATAAAATCCGCATTACGAGGTCGTTTACCAATAAGTCAACTCTCAGTTGACTTTTCCCATTTTAAGGCTATTTTTAAAGACTGAATGACTAAACTCTCACTACAACCATTCTTCTTTCAAGCCTACCAACTTTAACATGTCAATAACAGTATAACCAACCTATAACAAGTCAACTACAGTAAATTTAATGCAGGTTTACGTAACGACAGACCGGGTCGTTACATTCTCCCCCTCTTAAACAAACGTTTGTCCTCGAACGGGTCTAGAAACATACCTGGAGTCTCAAACTAGTGAGGATATGTGCTCTGCATCTCCCCCTCGGTCTCCCAAGTAGACTCCTCCACTAGCTGACCTCTCCACTGCACCTTCACTGATGTTATATCCTTAGACCTCAACTTTCTGACCTCGCGAGCTAAAATAGCTACTGGCTCAACCTCATATGACATATCCCCCTCGAGCTGAACTGTGCTGAAGTCTAACACATGAGACGGGTCACCAACATATTTCCTGAGCATCGATACATGAAATACCGAATGAACACTCGATAAGCTGGGTGGCAAGGCAAGTCTATAAGCCACTTCTCCAACCTTCTGAAGTACCTCAAAAGGACTAATAAACCGTGGACTCAACTTTACTCTCTTTCCGAACCTCATAACACCCTTCATAGGTGATACCTTCAGCAGTACCTTGTCACCTACCATAAATGAAACATCCCGGACCTTCCGGTCCGCGTAACTCTTCTGCCTAGACTGCGCCATGCGAAGTCGCTCCAGAATCAACTTCACATTCTCCAACGCATCCTGAATCAAATCTGTGCCCAATATTTTAGCCTCACTAGGCTCGAACCAACCAACTGGAGATCTACACCTCCTACCATATAAAGCTTCATACGGGGCCATCTGAATACTGGACTGGTAGCTGTTATTGTTGTGAGACCCCATGTGTTGTTTTTTCTCTCTTCTCTTACGTAATATACGTAACGTGGCGTGGTTATATAAGGTATATATGATTGCGTATAGCACATTGGGAGAATAATACTGAAAATATGTGGTAATATCAAGGAACAAAACTAAAGATTTAGGTCAAAGGAATCCCTTAAACAAAAGTTTGTGGTTAAAGAAATGACTCGGGTAGCGCCCTGCGCGTTCGGAAGGTTTAAGTTAACTTGCACCTGTGGGATAAGACTAAGAGTGTCTAATATGCTAAGAATAATGTGTTATGAGGTATTATAATATCACACTGGTCACATGTTAATTTTTGGAGTCAAGCAAGTTGCGAAATAAAGGTTGGCAAAAGTTATCGTAAATTTCTCTAATAAATTTTCTAAATTTTGGGTCAAATATATCAGATTATTTCTCCCAATATATAAAGATTTATGGGACCCATAACCTACCGAATCGAAGGTCTACGAGTCTCGTTCGCAACCAAAAAAGCCTCACATCAACCCAACATCGGAGTAAGAAGTTATGAGTGTTTTACCACGGACTGTCCGGGCTGAAACCGGGTCGCGAACTTGGTCGGGTCAAACAAGTAGTATAAGTCGGAACATCCGACTTTTAAGACCCAAAAACATTTCATCTTCGTCCCAAAACAGTGAGAAATCTGAAGAGAGGGTTACATGGTGTTCTTGAGTGATTAAGGTGTGTTTGTAACGATTTCTATCGTTAAAGTTTGCCCTCGTGCCTAGAAACGCAATCTCTATGCTTTGCAATCATTTTCCCCTTCTATTAGCTATGTTTAGAGCTATTTTTGGAAGATAGGAATTTGTTGTTCTTGCTGTTTCTTCAAGCTTTATACTTGGTTTTCCAAGGTAATTATCTTCGGACTCTTTTATGATCGCTTTTACAAAGTTCTATGGACGTTTCGTCAAGTTAGGGTCATATGGAAAATCTGCCGATTTAAACTCAATTATGAACTGTTTTTAGGTGCGTATAAGCTGCATAAATATAGTGTTTGCGAAGATAAGGACGTAAGGAACAACCTTCGTGAAGGAATTACCGGCATTCAGACGTTCGTTGGAAAGGTATGTTAAGGCTAAGCTCCGTCCTTCCTTTTAGCACGAATTCTGGAAAATTCCTAAGACGCCAAATGTGGTATTTTACTATTCTATTGCTAGAAAGACCTTCTGAGAAAGGCATTGGTATTGTAGCTGAAGTATTTTCATGATGCTATTAGGTTGATATTCAACTTGTTCGGTTAAATAGGGTATTCGGCATCTATATATGTCATTTTGTCGGCTTTCTTAACTATATGTCCATATATATGAATTCTTATTTGTATTTGGGTTGTGTGACTTAAAAATAAAGGCATTTGATATTTGGGATCAGTCCTTCTTCCTTCNCAGAGTTAAGTTATCTTTCTAAAAGTTGAGTTAAGTTTTCAAGCTTATTCAAAAAACATATGAGGTTCCACGAGACATTTGTATGCGATCCGAATGTGATTATGAGATTATGAAAATAAGAGTATCAATGAGCCAAGATTGGCTAAGTTCTTGTTATGGCCTATTATGTGCATTCAAAGTTCATATCATACATGGCATATTATGCATGGACTTCGAGCTATAATCGGAGGTAAGGGGCCTATTTGCCCGAAAGACTATATATATTGTACAGATGGCCACAAGTTGGCAACATGATACTGGTTAGCTATAGGGAGAGACCGCCATTGCTAGCATTTGGTTAGGTATGTCATGCATTTGCATCAATATATATGTATTCACGACATACGATTACACGAGCATACCATGCATATTTGATTACTATGAGGTCGGATGTCATCCATGGAGGCTATCAAAGTTTCACTGTCAGGTGATATCTCTATTACCCTTTTTACATCAGCTATGTATGATTCTACTTTCTGCCTTACATACCAATACATTTTCATTCGTACTGATGTCCCGTTTCGTGGGGACACTGCATTTTTGTTTCGTGCGTGCAGGTCCAGGTAGGGACTCTGATCGACCCCTCCGCTAGGATTTTGGGGTTCAGCTGTGAGTTGGTAAGCTCCACCTCTTCCTGGAGCTTTCATAGGATGGTTACTTTTGTTGTACAATTTGGGTATAGTCGGGGCCTTGTCTCGACAGTGCTTATGACACTCTTAGAGGCTTTTGTGGACATAGTATTCTGGGTTTCTTTTTGCAGCTTTCAGTCTCCAGCCCATAGGCTTGGCATGTATATATATATGTGTGTANTATGTTTAGTGGCTAACTCGATCGAATACAGTATCGAGTGGCAGTCGTGCCTCCCCTAGTTTGGGGGCGTGACAAACTTGGTATCAGAGCAGGTCATATCCTAGGGAGTCCACAAGTCGTGTCTAGTAGAGTCTTGCTTATGGGTGTGTTGTGCACCACACTTATAATCAGGAGGCTATGAGGCATTTAGGAATGGTTACATTTCTTTCAATTAATAGATCGTGCTATAGAGCGAAGTTATAAGAACATATGGAATCTAAATCGTGCTTTGTGTTTCTTATCTAAAAGGCTACCTACGTCAGGAGATGGCACAGCGAGAGATAGGTATGGATCCGGGGGAAAGTACCAGTCGTTCCCCACCGGGTCAGAGGGATAGATTTCCCTTAGAGGCACACAGTGAGTCTCCAGTACCCCTAGTTTCAGCTTCCCCAGCACTTGTTGGAGCCCAGGGAGATGCAGTACCCCCATCCTCACCAGTTCCATTGGTACCTGAGGCAGCTAGAGACACAGGACCTCCAGCACCTGTTGTTCCCCCATCAGATACTAAGGAGCAGGGGATAAGGGAGGCAGTTCAGTTGCTGACTAGGATATTTCTATTCATGAGCGACAACTAGAGTCGGGGGACGATGCCCGGAGAGATCGGACAAGAAGCTCAACGGTACAAAAGTTTCTTCACTTGGCTCCTCAATTATTTACAGGATCCAGTTCCACTGAGGATCCCCAGGACTTTATAGATCATATGTATAGAGTATTGAGGGTGATGCATGCCTCCGTCACCGAGGCTGTGGAGTTGGCTTCTTTTCGACTATGTGATGTAGATGTCCTATGGTATGAGGCATGGAAGAGATCTAGAGGACCTGATGCTCCGCCAGCAGAATGGGAGGACTTCTCTGAGGCGTTTTTAGCCCATTATTTTCCACGGGATGTTCGAGAGGCCTGTCTTGACCAATTTCTTAGCCTGAAGCAGGGGGATATGAGTGTGAGGGATTATAACCATAAGTTTAATTCTTTGGCGAGGTATGCACCAGATATCGTACGTACCATGAGGGCTAGAGTTCATCATTATGTGGATGGTTTGGGGGATCATCTGATTAGAGACTGTAGGGTAGCATCCCTATCGGATGATGTAGATATTTCCCGCGTACAGGCTTTTGCTCATACTACATAAGACATTTCCCGTCTGATTCGTAATACTCGCAAGGATATGGAGCAGAGTAAGAGGGCTCGTACTATGGGGTCTTATAGGGAGCCACATGGTGATTTTAGGCCCCCACTCCATCGATATCCACCTCGGTCAGCAGGTAGTTTCCCACCACAGATACAGGGCTAGTGGTTTGATCGTTATATTCAGTCAGGATCGGGGCAGAGCTCAGGCCAGCCTGAGGGTCGTCGACACGAGCGTTCCGCACAGATGATACAACCTGCTCCTCCATGTACTCAGTGCGATAAGCTGCACACCGAGAAGTGTAGACAGGGTTCGAGTGGATGTTATCATTGTGGGCAGACAGGACATTTTATTAGCCGGTGCCCGGGGTTAGGCAGAGGTGCACCAGCTCAGCCTTCAGGATCCACAGCAGCCTCTTTGCCCTTAGTCCGTGCTCCCCGACCAGGTCCACAGTCTACTCAGGGCCGTGGTAGGGGGAGAGGTGGAGGAGACACCTCAGGTTCTAGTGGTGGCCAGAACCGCTTTTATTCACTCATAGGACGACAGGATTCAGAGGCATCCCCAGATGTTGTCACAGGTATATTGACAATACATTCTCATGCCATTTATGCCTTGATAGATCCCGACTCTACATTTTCATATATTACTCCATTTATTGCTGGTAAGCTTGACATGATATCTAAGTTGTTTCCACAGTCAGTTGAGGTGTCTACGCCAGTTGGCGACTCTATTGTAGCTAATCATGTCTATCGAGGTTGTACAGTGTTAATTAATGACCGTCCAACTTCTGTTGATTTTGTGGAATTGGTTATGCTAGACTTCGATGTCATTATGGGTATGGATTGGTTGGCAGCTTGTTATGCTAATATTGATTGTCGTGCAAAGTTGGTCCGATTTCATTTTCCTGTTGAGCCTGTCCTTGAATGGAAAGGTAATGCTGCCACGCCCACGGGTAAGTTTATTTCATACCTTAGGGCTCGGAAGTTTATTGCTAAAGGCTGTATATACCATCTGGTTCATGTCAGGGATATAGATAAGGAGCCAGCGACTCTTCAGTCGGTTCCTATTGTGAATGAATTCCCGACGGTATTCCCTGACGAGCTTCCAAGAATTCCCCCCAAAAGGGAAATCGATTTCGTTATAGATTTGCTTCCTAATACGCAGCCTATATCCATTCCTCCCTACAGGATGGCTCCTCCAGAGCTAAGGGAATTGAAGGAACAACTTAAAGACTTGCTCGATAAAGGTTTCATTAGGCCAAGTACATCCCCATGGGGTGCTCCGGTGCTCTTTGTTCGAAAGAAAGATGGCTCCTTGCGGATGTGTATTGACTACAGGCAACTAAATAAAGTCACTATCAAGAATAAGTATCCTCTTCCACGGATTGATGACTTGTTCGACCAGTTACAAGGTGCTAAATGCTTTTCGAAGATTGACTTGCGATCCGGTTATCATCAGCTACGAGTCAGGGATATTGATATCCCAAAAACAGCATTTAGGACGAGGTATGGCCATTTTGAATTCCTTGTCATGTCTTTCGGGCTTACAAATGCCCCAACAGCCTTTATGGATCTTATGAACCGGGTATTCAAACCATTCTTGGATGAATTTGTGATTATGTTTATTGACGACATCCTGATATATTCACGACCGGAAGCGGAGCATGCGGACCACTTGCGAGTTGTATTGCAAACTCTCCAGGACTACATGTTATATGCTAAATTCTCTAAATGTGAATTTTGGCTAACTTCTGTAGCTTTTCTTGGTCATGTTATTACCGGCGATGGTATCAAGGTTGATGGCCAAAAGATTGAAGCTGTGATGACTTGGCCGAGGCCCTTGAATCCGACAGAGGTTCGTAGCTTTTTAGGCTTGGCAGGGTATTACCGAAGGTTTGTGGAGGGATTTTCCTCTATCTCTGCACCATTGACGAAACTGACACATAAGGGAGCTAAGTTTCAGTGGACTGAGGCATGTGAACAAAGTTTTCAGGAGCTAAAGAAAAGGCTTACTACGGCACCTGTCTTGACTCTTCCGGATGGCACCGAGGGTTATGTTGTATATTGTGATGCCTCGAGAATCGGCCTAGGTTGTGTTCTTATGCAGCATGGTAAGGTTATCGCGTACGCCTCCAGACAGTTGCGGAAACATGAACAGAACTATCCTACGCACGATCTTGAGTTAGCCGCAGTTGTCTTTGCCCTAAAGATTTGGCGGCATTATCTATATGGGGTTCATATTGATGTTTTCACCGACCACCAGAGCCTTCAGTATTTATTTAAACAGAGGGAGTTGAACCTACGACAAAGAAGATGGCTAGAACTACTAAAGGACTATGATGTTGATATTTTATATCATCCCGGCAAAGCTAATATTGTTGCTGATACCCTTAGCCGGAAGTCCATGGGCAGTCTAAGCCATGTTGAAGCTGACAAGGTCAAGATGACCAGATATATATGCGAGGTAGCTAGTTTGCAGGTGCGTTTGGTAGACGCAGAGGGTGGACGCATTCTCGTTCAGAATACGGCAAAATCTTCTTTTGTTACTGAAGTGAAAGAGCGACAACACGAGGATCATGAGCTTATAAAACTGAGGGAAAGTATTCCACAGCAGCGACAACCTTTATTTGAGCTAACTAGAGATGGAATCCTTAGATACCAGGGCGTCTTATGTGTACCGACAGTCAGAGAGCTCCACGCCAAGATTCTTTCGGAGGCCCACTATTCTGCATATGTAGTTCACCCCGAAGCGACAAAGATGTATCGGGACCTTCGACAGATTTACTGGTGGAATGGAATGAAGAAATATATCGCGGAGATGGTAGCCCAATGTCCCAACTGCCAAAAAGTTAAAGCCGAACATCAGAGGCTTGGAGGANGTAGCCCAATGTCCCAACTGCCAGCAAGTTAAAGCCGAACATCAGAGGCCTGGAGGCCTAACTCAGTATATTGAGCTTCCATTGTGGAAATGGGACATGATAAATATGGATTTTATCACTGGGTTGCCTCGCACTCCACGGAGGTATGATTCTATTTGGGTAATTATTGATAGGCTTACAAAATCTGCTCATTTCCTGCCAGTCAGGACGACCTATTCAGCCGAGGATTATGCCAAACTTTACATTCGAGAGATTGTTCGCCTTCACGGAGTGCCATTATCTATTATCTCTGATCGAGGGGCTCAATTTACAGCACATTTTTGGAAATCTTTTCAGAAGGGTCTAGGCACGCATGTAAATCTTAGCACCGCTTTTCATCCGCAAACAGATGGACAGGCAGAGCGTACTATTCAGATAGTTGAGGATATGTTACGTGCCTGCGTGCTAGATTTTAAAGGAAGTTGGGATGATCATCTACCTCTTATTGAGTTTGCTTATAATAACAACTTCCAAGATAGTATTCAGATGGCTCCTTACGAAGCACTATACGGGCGGAAATGTAGGTCGCCGATCGGTTGGTTCGAGGTTGGGGAAGCAGAGTTGGTAGGTCCTAATTTAGTCCAGCAAGCAATGGAAAAGGTAAAACTTATCGGAGACCGGCTGCGTACAACACAAAGTCGGTAGAAGTCTTATGCAGATGTTCGATGACGAGACTTAGAGTTTGATGTAGCATATTGGGTTTTCCTGAAAGTATCGCCTATGAAGGGCGTCATGCGATTTGGAAAGAAGGGGAAGCACAGCCCCAGGTATGTTGGACCATATAAGATTATTCGGAGAATTGGTAGGGTGGCGTATGAGCTTGATTTGCCTTCAGAATTGGAAGCAGTCCATCCTGGGTTTCATGTATCTATGTTGCGGAAGTGCATCGGAGATCCTTCATGTATTACGCCCATTGAGGATATTCACATTGCTGAAGACTTATCTTATGCAAAGGTACCGGTAGCTATTTTAGATCGGCAGGTAAGAAAGCTTAGAACTAAAGAAGTGGCTTCCGTGAAAGTGTTATGGCGAAATAACAACATCGAGGAAATGACCT
>MDKH01018813.1:0-25991 GCA_005239495.1 Nicotiana undulata | reverse complement strand
ACTGCGCCACCGCCTAACATTATCAACTACCACCCTGCCACCACCACCACCATACTCAACCCCACCACCACCACCATACTCAACCCCCCTCCCCCACCACCACGCCACCATCATCCTCAATCATAGCCGCCACCATTATCGACCATCACCACCCACTATCTCCACCACTCCGACCACCATATATCATTCTCACCCACAATCAACACTCATCCATCTCAACTACCACAACTGACCACCCCATCACCATCAACAACCACAACCTGACACTGCCCATTATTATAACCTACCACCACTCACCCACCACCTTTCTCAGTCACAACTACTACCACTACCCGCCATTATTAACTATCACCACCCACCACCAACATCCTCAATCATAATCGCCACCACTACCAATCACTATTAGCTACTAGCATGAACCACCATCATCCACCAAAACTACAACCAACCACCGCCTCTAGTCGGCATTCACCCGTTAGCTATCACCACTAACAACTATCATATTTTAAAAAACATATATTTTATTGATAGAATATTAGATTAGCTAGTATTTCATTTGAATTTTATGTTTATTAATTTTCAAATAAATATAAATTTTATACATTCAAATGTTAAAAATCAAACAATCTTAATTATTTCTATTCAGATCTTAATACACATCTTAATATATTCAGATGTGTATTCAGATTCAGACGTCTTAATCTTAAAAAAAAACAAATGAGGCCTTAATCCTTTTAGGAGTCTTTTTCCATTCCCTCAAGAAAGAGAGTCCTAATAGAATTAGAAATTCAGGGCAAAATCCTAACAGTCCTCGCTACCAATCTCATTGTTCCTGTATCAACTCAAACTTGGTGTTCTAACAACATTCTAAACTCCTTTTTGGTGGTAAGTACATTCTGACAGGGAACACTTTGTTTTAACTAATCCCATTGTTCCCTGTATGATTCTCGCTGTATAAATCATATTTTCAAAGAAGTTAAAAGAAAAGGCATCCATCATAGAAACAAGTATATGCGGCTAATATTATAAGACTGCTGCTAGCTATTAATATCACACAAGGTAAAAAGGCACTTACATAAGGAACCCACTCAGAAGTCCTCCTCCTTATATGCAAAACAGGGAACTCTGCAACCACTCCAAGCTTATTCCACCTAATTCTATGCAACTCAGTCAAAATGCTTGCTCTATATTTGGAAGAGAACTTCATAGTCTTGAACTTCCCGCGGCCATCAGTCCTCACACTTATGGTAAACTCATTTGAATTGTCATCTCTCCCAATAATAGGGGCCGCACCATCATAATCAGTCCCAACATCGTATGAGTTAGTGACTGATAAAGTACCCGGATCCAGTGTAATCAAAGTGAAATTTGAAATGCAAAAAATCCGTTTGTATCGACCTCGCCAGGAGTGTTTGACAACCATGTAACGGGCCAAGTACTCAGGCTCTTCGGAGCCATGGGCATGAGAGGAGGAGGGTGGAGCAGAAGAGGAGGAGGAGGAGGATGTGGTGGATTCAGAAGTTGGAGGTTGGTGGTGGTCAGTGGCGTGGCGACTGACAAAATCCATTTGAGGAAGGTATTGGAGAGAATAAGGGTGTGGTGGACTAGGGCGCAGGAAATACCATATTCCCGAACCACCGTCCGATGACGGTCTCCCCCGAGACTGATTCGCACCCAGCCTTTTCAATCTTCTATTTCACTGTTTTCTGTTTTGTCTCAAACCCCAGCAGCAGTCAAACTCCAAACTTTCATCGGTATTTCCCAAATTTTATTTCAAGACCCTGCGGACCAAAGTACAAAAAAACCCCAAATTCAGTTTTCCAAGCCAATCACTTGTCAATTTCGAAAAAATAATCACAATAGGCGAATTCCGAAAGATCAGAATAAAAAATGAATGCGAAATCGCTGTAAGCTTCAACGAAGAAGTTGTGGCTGTATATTTAGATATGTATTCAACTATTTTGGAAAAAATAGAGCAGATCATGGAAGAGAGAGAAACCTTGTAAGAGAAGCCGGTTGATCACTCATACATTGAGTTGTAAAGAAAGAAACATTCGTCATTGGATTATGCCTAAGCAGTCACTTCTTTTTCAATTCTTGCGCAATGCTCCCTCCTATTTCAATTATTCCAGTATGCTCCTCTACACCTGGCAAAGTACACGGATGACGGACCAAAATTAATTTCACCAGAATTTGTTTGGTTATGTTCTAACCTAGTATAAATTATAATTATAATCTGTGAAAAACATCAAAAGTTAAATATAAAACGACTTATTGAAATCATGAAGAAAGAAAACAGAAAATAAAAGATACTAATAAGGAAAATATATATGAATGTGAAACTATAGAGAATAAATGAATTGTTAACACTTGAGTTTCATTTCGCTCCAATAAGAACTTAAAATAAATATGTAACAGAAAAAAAAAAATAGTAGAATCTTTTTCCCATTATGTTTTTTGAGAAAAATTGTCATAAAGACCTCCAAAAAATTTGAATTGGTCATATGACCTCCTATTTTCTTTCTCAATTTCCTTTTGTTTGGAAAATCACTAAATGAATGGGTTAAGATAGTTGGGACCTTTTTTTAATATTTTCAAAACTTGTAAGTCATCTATTAAACATTGAAAATCCTTTATTTCTTTCATTTTTTCTGCCAATTTCTCTCTTCTCTCACTCACTCACCCACTCGACTACGGTAGTTTTCGGCAGCCTCCGACAACAGGGGGTTGAATCGTCTATATAGGCCCAACAAGCATTGTATATTTTTTCTCAGAACTTTTCAATTTTGGACAAATCCTAATTTTTTTTATTTTTTAATATTTTTTGAAGTCAATATTACAAGTTATCTCTTTTGTTGCTATTCTTCTTCTTTGAAGTCGTGTTATCTCTTCCATTGTGAGTTATTTGTATTTAGTTCGTGGTTACACATTATCTTTTTCATTGTTAAGTTATTGGTGTTGAAGTTTTGAACGTCGTATCACTTTGAGGCGAAGTTGATAATTGTTGAGATATCTTTCTTGTTGAGAATTTTACATTCATTATTATTGTTGATATTCTTGCACACGTTGTGGTGGCCCATGGGCTATTTTTGTGGAAACGTTGATATTGTTGATTGTTGACAAGTTGTGATATGGGCACTTGTGATGCGAGTTGTTATTGTGATATGATATTGACGAGCATGTGGCGGTATAAGGCTAGGGGTTAATGTGCATAATGTTGCACCCTATTTTGCACAAGTCAAAACAATGTAAAACTTATAACACTCTACAAGGTTAGTTAAAATTTATAGCCGCCACCTAGTATTTAAGGTATAATATGACACATATACTACACATGTAATGTACATTTGATTATGGTATGCGAACCCGTTGAGATTCCAGGTAAGGCTTCAAGTTATCTCGAGGGGAAGATGTTAGGCATCCTTCAAGATCCACAAAATATGGGTTCTACGGACTCAATCAAATAAATGAGGGAGGGTTCAAAAGAATGATTAATTTGATATATACAAAGAACGGTAAAACAACTTGAGTGAAGAGTGATTGAACAAGAATGTCGCATGGTGAAAGATGTCTATGTATGAGAAATTATATACAAAAGGGGGATGAAGTATGTGAGAACTGTATTTTTTATTAATTGACAAAATGCAAAGCAAATATATAGTAACTAGTGAAGTATTTTTGTAAATTAACTAGATGAATTGTAGTTAAAGAATGCACATGGAAAAATTTGTGTTTACCCTAAAATTCGAGTAACAATTAAACTTATATTGTGGTTTCAAGGATACGTGATTTAATCCAATACCAATTGATAAACAATGACCTAAATGAATAAATTGTATAGTAAAATAAATCAAACCAGTGCTCTAGCAGTACTTTAGGCCTCAATTGGAGATGATCTCGAGGTTGGATAATGTATACGGCTAAAATCGGGGAGTCTGATTTTAAGGTCTTAACGACACTTCGATCCCGGCCTCGAGAAGTTCGAGGCGGAGTTAGGTTCGACCCCAAGTGTACCCCTCGAGAGAGCATGTCGAAGTCTCTTCGCGATCGACCTCGGAGCAGTGCAAATCAATGATCGTCATGGAAAGGCGGAAAAACTCCCAAGGACACGTGATCAGAGCTGACCAGGTCTGCGAGAATAGTACGGATCCGTACTGAGCCATTAAACAACTATACCAATAGCATTACCTTGTCGTAATTAGACTTGTACTATGTTGGGATTTCTCCCTCCTATATAAAGGGGGCCCTTGTCATTTTGTAACGCACATGAACATTCAATACAATAGAACATTCTCTGCTTTCTTGCCAAAATGTGCTCAAACATTGTTCCACTGATTTATTGCTTTCCATTTATTGTGTTCATTAATTGTTCTTCATTTATTGCTCATTATTCATCATTAAAGGCTATCCCCGAGGCCCCTAATATCAGTGTTCCTTCATCGATCGATCATTATTATTCATATATAGCCGGACCTCGAGGTCCCATCTCCAGCGAGCTCGAGGCCTGCCTTCTAACAATCTTGGTTTGCATATCTTATTTTCTTTACTTACATTTAGCACATATTGCCTAACAACTAGTATTAAAATAAATCACATTTTGAGAACCACAAAATCAAACGTAATTATTAATACCATTTTCAAGGTAAACAGTTTGGCGCCTACCGTGGGGCTAAAAATAATAGTGATTGTTCTAGTGCTGGTTTTCTGAAAACACAAGTTATTTTTCATATTTTTTCTTTTCCAAGGATCTTTGACTTCAAGTCACGAAATGTATAACTCAGTAAATTCACACGAGAACAACGGTCCTGAGGACCATGGAGAAAATGGTGCAGCTGCTTCAGGCGCTGGTGTACCACTGCAAAACCCTAGGGTGGCACCAGCACCAATCCCTATCGATGTGGGCTCACGTAATGCTCAGCATGTCGATGTAAGCTCCCGTACAGACGGAAGTGTGCGCGGAGGAGACCAACATGAAGCGCAGAGAACTCCTGCTCGGGAGGAAAGGGAAATTAGCCTACAAGTCATTTTTGAGATGTTACAAGCACAGCAAGTGGCTATTGCTCAGCTTCAAAGTCAACAAAAAACTCCAAGCACAGCAGCACCGGAAATGGCTCCTCGAATCGAGCAGGCGCCGGAAAGATCGAGTAACAACGGGTCAGCAGCAGACCCCGCCATAATGAAGGTGCTCGAGGACCTCACAAAGATGATTGAATCAGGAGAAAAGAAGATAGAAGCTAACGACAAAAAGGTGGAGACCTATAACTCAAGGATCGATCAGATCCCGGACGCACCCCCGATCTTGAAGGGTGAAGATTCAAAGAAGTTCGTGCAGAAACCATTCCCATCGAGTGCAGCTCTGAAACCCATCCCGAAGAAATTCAGAATGCCTGATATTCAGAAGTATAATGGGACCACAGACCCCAATGAGCACATCAGTGCTTACACTTGTGTTGTAAAGGGAAATGACCTAAAAATTGACGAGATTGAATCCGTCTTGTTGAAATTTTTTGGAGAAACTCTATCAAAAGGGGCCATGATGTGGTATTATAACCTACCCCGAACTCAATGGATTCGTTTGCCATGTTGGCAGACTCTTTTGTAAAGGCACATGCTGGTTCCATCAAGGTCACTACGAGGAAGTCTGATGTCTTCAAAATCAAACAGAGAGAAAACGAGATGCTAAGGGAATTCGTCTCTCGCTTTCAGATGGAGCGAATGGAACTACCACCAGTCTCCAATGACTAGGCAGTGCAGGCCTTCACTCAGAGCTTGAATGAACAAAGCTAGATAGCTTCAAAACAGCTGAAGCAGAACTTGATTGAGTATCCCACTGTAACTTGGGCGGATGTGCACAACAGGTATCAGTCGAAGATCAGGGTCGAGGACGACCAATTGGGAACCCCCTCAGGCTGTGTGTATCCTAGCAAGTTCTTAGCAAAGGAACCAAGGTCTACAGAAAGGGAGTCAATAAACAAGGAAAGATACCAACCCTACGTAGAAGATCGAAGAAACGCCCCGAGGCGCAATATACCTCGCAACAATCGTAAGGACAGATCGAGGTCAAGGCTCTGGGGGATTCATAAACAAAGTTGGGTTCAATAGGCACACAGGGGCCGATAGAGGCACCCCCGTTATCTTAGTACAACTTCAACATCAATGTTTCAGATGTCTAATCGACCATAGGTAAGATCAAAGATACTAGATGGTCGAAACCCATACTATCAGATCCTTCACAAAGGAACCCCAACTTGGTATGCAAATACCACGGAACTCACAGTCATAGGACCGAGGATTGCAGACAGCTTCGAGAAGAGGTAGCCCGACTGATCAACGAAGGGCACCTTCAAGAGTTCCTCAGCAACCAAGCTAAGAACCAGTTTCGGGAAAAAGATGCGAACAGGAAAAATGAACCGGAAAAACCACAACACGTCATCCACATGATCATTGGAGGGGTCGATATCCCACAAGGACTCATTTTCAAGCGGAAAAAAGTATTTATTACAAGGGAAAAGAGAAATTGAAGCTACATACCAGAAGATGCTCTTTCATTCAGCGAGGAGGACATCGAGACCTTGTCTCGACCTCTCGAATCCTCAATGATGGGTGGTAGAGCAGCTCGGATGGCTCGATCAGATCGTGCTCGCCTCTCGAGTCCTCAATGGATTCAATATGGAAAGCGAGACGACCAAAGGGGAAATCATCCTCTCAGTCAACGTGGCCGGTACGATTCAAAATACCAAGTTTCATGTCAACGAAGGTGACATGAGATACAATGCCTTACTCGGAAGGCCATGGATACACAGTATGAGAGCGGTGTTGTCAACCCTTCATCAAATGATGAGGTTTCCCACGAAGGACAGAGTAAAAACAGTGTACGGGGAGCAGCATGCAGCAAGAGAGATGTTCGCGGTGCACGACGTAGCACCGGAATCGACGCCTTCTTCATCGAAGAAGCCAAAAGACAAGCAAACAGCCAAGTAGCAACCACAACCTACATTCTCAGCTGCACCCAAATGAGTGAATAAAGGACTTTGCTGCATCCTGGGAGCAAGCAATTGAAACATATCAAGGCTCAAACGCTATCATTGCTAAGGTACAACCCTCTCCCTTTTAATTTATGTTTTATGCTAACTTATGGCAGGTGTTCGATTGAGAGGAATCGATGCACCCTCCAGCTCAAAGACTATGGGTTTTAAAGCATGCGTTGCACTCTTTTTCCCGTAGATCGGGTTTTATCCCAAATGGGTTTTACCGATGAGGTTTTTTATGAGGCAACATCCATATGCTACCTAAGTAGAACTCGTCAAGTATTCAAGGCTTCTCTTCGATCAACCTCAAATACTGGGGGCATACCCCCGGGAGGTCACCTACTCAAAGAAATTGAAATATGTCAAAGAGGGTCTCGACAGAAGAATGTTGTATCGGGCCAAACGGTCAGATGAACCGTGTCCGTATAGAATAATCGAACTCTCGATGGCAAAAATATGTATGCTTGTATAAAGTAATTGAAGGAGTATCTTTGATCATAAAAACACTTTATGCCTCAAAGAAGTTTGCTATTTTCACAAGAAACGGCTCCAGGGCCAAATAACTCCCGAACACTCGGGGAGTGCCATCGACAATCAGCTCATCGAGCCATAAAAAACTCGAATCCGTAAGATCTCGATCAGGAAACTTCGAGCTCGTAAGCCCTCAATGAGGCAACATCAAATCTGTAAGACCTCAACGAGGCATGCCCAAACTTATAAGACCTTAAAAAGGCATAACCCTGATATTAAGGCCACGACTATATATTAGAACTTGTAAGACCCCTAAAAAGGCATACCCTCGATATAGACGTCGAGGCTATCTCACCCGGGGACTAAAAGGCTACGACAAAACATAAAGACTACGGTCATATTAAAAGGCTCTGGTAAATTAACGCGGCTCGGAGGCATCCAACTACCGTCATAAAACTACAGGCCTTCAAATTACTTTGAAAAGAACCGGTTAATCAGGCTACCCTCGGCATAAGCAAAGGATCTTCGATAATATCAGCTCCGAACAATAAAAAGGCTTCGAAAAATCAGCCTTCGAGTAAACCTCCTGAGGTACTTAACTGTCATCACATATCGACTCATAATTGAGGTTCTTATCGAGCCGTCGAAGAGTCGGACGAACACAAAAACTTTAAAAGTCTTTAGCCAGAATGAGGGAAAAACTATAGCCATACTAGAGGTCGCATCGACCCAATCTAAAAAGAGCCTAAGGGCCAATGCGTGAGAGCATAAGGGCCAGCATAAAGAGCCTCAGGGCCGATCTAAAAAGAGCCTAAGGGCCAATGCGGAGAGCCTAAGGGCCAGCCTAAAGAGCCTCAAGGACGACTTAAAACCCAAGGGTCGATGAGCCCGGGTCAAAACTTGACTCGAGGAATGAGCCCTAAATGGTCAACTATCAACCATTACCAACCTCTCGTCGAGCACAAAAACCCAAGGGTTTTTTATTGTGAAGTCCAACTCATCGGACTAATTATCGGAAAACATCGAAGTTCAAAACAAAAAAGACATAAGCAAGTTGGAAAAACCAAAGGGTTTTTGATATATAATACAAAGATACATTTACAATACTCTTACAGAGAGACCTATAAAAAGATCAAGAAAGAAAAACTTAGTCTAATTTCGGGGACTTAATTTTTCTCCCCTCGGGGACTATGCCTTCATCAGCTCCCTCGGAACCAGCTCTCTCATCGGCCTCTTCCTCATTATCTTCAGCATCAAAAACGAGGAACTTGGCATCGAACTCATCCACCTTGGCCTGCTCTATCTTCTCCGAGAGATCAAAGACCTTAACATGAACTTCCTCGAGGGTTTCCCTTTGGGATCTGCATCGAGCATAATCATTGCTTAGTCCTTCTCGATCGAAATCCCCCCTCAACTTCATACGAGATTCAGCAGCATCTTTTAGATAGATGGCCACCTTCTTATCGGCATTTGCCTGGACCTCTTTGGATTCGGCTCGAACGTCCACGACCTCAGCCTTCATCTTCAGAAGATCTGTTTCAAGTTTAGCAATCCTGCTCGTCTAAGCTGATTTGTCTTCTCGAGCATTACGAAGTTGTATCTCGAGGGCGGAGGCCTTAGACAAAGCATTCCTTTTGGACACAACATGAGCATCGATTTGTGCTTTCAATTCATTGCATTCAGAATCGGCCTGGCTTACTTCACCCCGAAGGCGTTCCAACGTCTCTGTCTTTCTCTGCAATTAAGATACCGAAACGTTAGTTTCCGAAGACGGGAATAGAAGCCTGTATTCCCTCAAAATAGAGGGTACATGTTTCTCGAGGTTGCTTTCGTAGTCATGACTTCGGTTCAATTCCGATCAAAGGTGTATCAGCTCTCTTGCCTTCTTATCACAAAGAAGCCTGAGAGACTTCTCCCCATTCAAGGCCTTACGCAACTTAGCCTCACATCGAAGCAGCTCAGACTTGAGTTTATCGAAGGCGTATGAGAAAGAAGGTCCAGTTAAAAAGAAGAAAGTATGAAGTTAGAAAAGTTATAACAACTTCAAAACTCACCATAGAACAGAGTCGCTGAGCTTCCTCGAAGGTCGATTTTGCATTTATTGGTTAGGCCTCATCGACCCTGGTAGAGAAACCAGAGGCGTTTTGATAGGGAAGAGACACGTCGAAGCCCATTTCCCTCGGAGTACTTCCCGACATCCGAGAACCAGCCGCCAAATCAGGCAATGAAAGGCGTTCGCCCCTCCTCTATTATTAAGTCTCCCCCTCAAGGATAGGGGCCTCGAGCCCAGAAGGCTCAACAACCTCGAGAGGCCCCCTGGTTCTGACGGCCCCTAGTTTGAGCCACCAATGGTGAATTATCCTCCATAGGTGCATTAATATCCACAGAACGACCAATGAATATGAGATCTGCATCACTAGATGCATCCTCCCCACGCCCCGGGGCGGGTCCTGCTTCTCTATGAGTATCCTCGTCCTCCGAGGATCTTTTTCTCTTATTGTCTTTTCCTGGATCAGAAGTCAAAGGTCCTTCCTCCTCCTCGAAAGGGGACGGTCTCACCTCAAAAAATTCGCCGATGCCTGCAATAAAGAAATTAGTATATGCAAAGGAAAGTACTCCTCGAGAGATGGACTACATAGAACATACCATGATGCTTAGCTTCCCATTTGCCCTTCAACAAATCTCACCCCTTGCGCTTATCATAAGTCAAAGAGGCTGCTAGTTTGCGGACCCAGCCCGCGAGATCGGGGACCTCATTTGGCATCCACTGGATCGCTGCAGAGAAAGAAAGAAAACTTTCTTACGGAGTCTATATCCACTGAGAACAAAAACAATAAAATGCGGCATATCACTTACGCTTGAAGTTCCATTTCTCGTGAAAGGGGAGGAACTCCGCAGGAATAATGTCAGCAGTCGTCACTCGAACAAACTGACTCATCCACCCTCGATCCCTGTCCTCGTCATCACTGGAGATAAAGGTCTTAGTGGATCGGCGTAGTAGCGTGATTAGACCTCGATAATGTAAAGGCCGATACAATCTAACGAAATGCTAAGGGTGAACTCGAGCTCAACCTTCTCAACAAAAAATCTCTTCATCAGCACGATCCGCCAGAAAGACGGATGGATCTGAGCCAAAGTAACTCGATACCTTTGACAGAACTCAAGCACGAGTTGGTCGAGAGGGCCCAATGTAAAAGGGTACGTATACACGTTCAAAAACCCCTCTATATGGGTCGTAATACCTTCTTCTCGGGAGGGTATCTGCAACACCACCTTTTCTCCCCATCCGCAGTCTCTCCTCACTGCTTCAAGGTGTCTCTCTTCTATTGATCGAATGAACCTCGATGCGTGTTCTCGGTGGCCCGAAACGTTGAGAGGTTTCTCTATCGTAAAGTCTCTCATCGAGACAAAACAGTTCGAGGTCAGTTCGCCAAACGCCAGGGTGTACCACCGGCCGTGCGGGAAGTAGAGGAGGGACTCCCCTCTTTCTGATGAGCGGATTCAGGCATGGTAGCCATAAAAGCAAAGGAGGGAGGCAAAAACTCCGGCGAAAGCTTTAAACTAAGATGACGGAAGAACTGGTGCAAGAAAAAAGAAACCTATAAGAGAAAGATGGTTGTGCAAAGCAATATAGATCCAAATGAAAGAGAAAGCAAGTATATATAAGAAGAGCGGCGACTATTCATTAACTTTGATAGCCAATCAGCTCTGACAAAACAATTATGACTTTTGGGGAAATGTACCGACGGGGCTACTTCGGTCATTTCACGGTCGTGTCATAGGAATGACGTCATCGCACAGCGCTCGAGCGATCGAGGAGTCAAATCAAATCCTTACCATCCCAACCCAAGGGAGGTATACGAGTAAGACCCGAACAGTCCCACCCCAAGGGTCCCTGCTACTCCGAGGCCAAGCTCGAAGGAGTCAATTTAAAGTTCGGATTCAACTTTTGCATGAACACTAAAAGGCAAAACTTTGAACGCATTAAACGAAAAAATCCTTTGCATTCCAAAAATATATTTACAAAGGTGCTTTTACAAAACTCCCACGCGGAGCCCATATACAAAAAAAGAAAAGGTAAATAGAGTAAAAGCGGCCTAGTCTTCATCTTCGCTACTCCCCGAGCCATTTGCCGAGCCCTCGTCCAAAGTGGTCAGAGCTGTTGACTCCTTTTCCAAGGCCTTCGCCTCTCTGATCTTGACAGAGAGATCGAAACCCTTGGCATGCTCTTCCTCGAGGTCCTGCCTCCGAGCCTCTAATCGAGCACGACCAAGGGCACGAGTCAACTTGAGCTCAGCTTCTTCATAGATCTCTCTGGCTCGAGTATTCGATGCGGCCGCATCTTCCTGATATGAGAATAAGAGTGCGTTGGCTTCAGACTTAGCCGTGGATAACGCAGCAGCTGACTCAGCGTGAAGCGCTTTAAATTTGTGAGCCTCCCCTTAAGCATCTCGAAGAATACTCTGAGTCGAGGTCATCTCCTCCCAAAAAGTGTCCCTCTCCAAGGCCATGCCATCCTTGTGCCGCCTCAGCTCAAGGATCTCGGCATCTTTGGCCGCAATCGCTTCCCGAAGCTGCCCGGCTAGGGCATCCTTTCTCTCAATCTACAAATACCAAGTCAGGATAATAAACACCTAGTTATGAAAACAAAAGGCAAGCTCATGAATACCAAACTACTTGCTCGATGAAGTTGGACCGCTCCTGGAGAGCCTTCTCCGAGCTTGCCCGGAGGCCAATCAATTCCTCTTCCTTTCGGGCATGCAAAGTCTTCAGCTCATTCGACTCCGATGTGAGCTTCTCAAACTACTCCTCACGATGAGTCATCTCATCTTGTAACTTGGAGAAAGTGTGGTCGTACAACGTCGTGACCTATAACACAAAGGAAAGAAGTTAGAAAAACAGGAATAAGAACTTGAAACATAAATATTATGTCAAAGAGATTACTCATTTTTGGAGTCTCACAGCCTTCTCAAGAGCAACGGGGCATCAAGATCGGCGTCCTCTTCGACACCAAAAAAGTAGTTTTTAAATAAATCATCCTCTCCCTGGGATGCCCCCACATCAAAAGTTTCCCTGTTCTGGGCGTCCCGTATCTGCCTTGGGGAGAACGACGTGCTTGATTAGAGATCTCCTATTTCATCAACCTCTATTGGGGCTTCCTCTCGCCCTCGAAGAGTCGAAGAGCCTCAGAGATGGATCCTCCGAATTCACCAACCAAGTGCTCGTCGGCACAAGTTGTAGTCTGTATAATGGTCAGCTCGGGGACTGCATTTAAACCCTCCTCGAGGGTCTCCTCAACTCGAGGTGAAACCGCATCGGCTACCTATGACTCGACAGTCTTCTTCCCGGCAACCTTTAAAGCACCAACGCTTCGTCTTGACCTAAGTACCAATGGGCAATCATCGTCGTCTTCGTCTTCGGCACGAAGATTCTTAGCAGCTGCCGAAGTTTGTACCGTCGCATCGGTCCTAGGCTTTCGAGCTTTATCTCTCTTTGGTTTCGGGGACTCCGCTGGCGTCTCCTTCTTTCTCTTTTTGTCTTTGGCGGGTTTTTTTGTCTCCTCTTCTCCAGGAGGAGGCGGCCTCATTGAAAAGGCTTCCCCGAGGCCTGCACAAGCATAAAATGTCAAACATACCACCAAGGAATTTATTTATAAAAAATTTAGAAGTGACAATAGTGAGGGCGTACCATGATTTTTGGCCTCCCATCGCGTCTTGGCCAAATCACGCCAAACGCCCTTGTCATATGAGGAGGTGGAGTCTAAGAGTTTAACCCAACCCGGGAGGTCCTTGACTTCTCCGGGGTACCACACGGTGGCTACACAACCAGAAGAGAATCAATTCAAAAAGAAAGGAATTAGTTCAAAAAGGGAAAAAAGGACATTAAGATAATAAAACATGCTCGGTGTAACGACACTTACGTGTCATATTCCATTCCTCAAGGAATGGCATCTTCTCGGCAGGGATGAGGTGCGAGGTCCTAACTCGGACAAAGCGGCTCATCCACCCTCTGTCCTTGTCTTTGTCGGTACAAGCAAAGAGAACCTTCGAGGCTCGACGCTGAAGCTTGATCAGACCGCTTCGATAAAGTCGGGGGCTATACAATCTAATCAGATGATCGAGGGTGAAGGGCATCCCCTCGACCATGTTTGAGAAATATCTAATCAAATAGACGATTTTCCAAATAAATGGATAAATTTGACCAAGGGTCACTCGATATTGTCGACAAAAATCGAGGACCACCGGGTCTATCAGTGGATAAGAAGAATCTATAGGACCTAAGGTAAAGGGATTCCTATATACGCTGAGGAAACTAGCTTTGGGTGTAATTATACTTTCTTTCGATGAAGGGATATCCGCTTGCACCTCCTCCCCCCAGCGACATTCTATTTTTACCTTTTTTATGTCGGTTACTAAACTAATGTACCGAGACATGGGCTCACATCGGCCTGGTATTGAAGGAGGTTTATCAACCTTGAAATCAGAGGATGTCTCGAAGGGCCCAGGAATACACTCCTCAATACGGGGAGGTGCTTTCGTTTTGCTCTTAGATGAGCGTGACGAGGAAGGGGCCTTCTCTTTTTGAGGGACCGTTTTAGAAGTTTTTGCCATGGTTATGGTAAAATTTTGGAGTAAGAAGAGAGAGTTGATGTAGAGATGAGCACAGAAAGAGGTTGGACATGGAATGTTGTTGATGAAGATCAGAAGGTTTGAAGATGCTGTAAAAGTGTGAAAGGCAAAGAATTGAAGTATTTATAGAAGCCATCTCAGCGTGTTGAAGGAGTTGAAAGGGCGACCAACGATGGTTCGTGGGCTTTTCGTGTTGACAAGACCCTGTACAATCTTTTCTGTCACATCGTTAAATGATCTCACGTGGCTGACATCACAACGAGGATATCGAAGAGGCAATAATTCAAGATTGTTTCTTATCATTTCACTCTAAGAAACGCGAGGACTATCTGTATACGGCTAAATCGGGGAGTCCGACTTTAAGGTCTTAACGACACTCTGATCCCGGCCTCGAGAAGTTCGAGGAGGAGTTAGGTTCGAACCCAAGTGTACCCTTTGAGAGAACATGGAGAAGGCTCACCGCGATAGACCTCGGAGCAGTGCAAATCGATGATCATCATGGAAAAGCGGGAAAACTCCCAAGGACATGTGGTCAGGGCTGACCAGGTCCGCGAGAATAGTACGGATCCGTACTGAGCCATTAAACAACTGTACCAATAGCATTACCTTGTCATAATTAGACTTGTACTATGTTGGGATTCCCCCTCCTATACAAAGGGGACCCTTGTCATTTTGTAACACACATGAACATTCAATACAATAGAACATTCTCTGCTTTCTTGCCTAACGTGATCAAACGTTGTTCCACTAATTTATTGCTTTCCATTTATTGTGTTCATTAATTATTATTCATTTATTTCTCATTATTCATCATTAAAGTCTATCCCAGAGGCCCCTAATATCACTGTTCTTTCATCGATCGATCATTATTATTCATATATAGTCTCCAGCGAGCTCGAGGCCCTGCCTTGTAACAATTTTGGTTTGCATATCTTATTTTCTTTACTTACATTTAGCACATGTTGCCTAACAACTAGTACTAAAATAAATCACATATTTTTAGAACCACAAAATCAAATATAATTGTTAATACCATTTTCAAGGTAAACAAATAATAAGAACAATAATGAACAGTAATGGATAGTAAGTGAAATATAGAGCAACATATGTATTCTTTTTCGGTGAATAATGATCATTACAAATGAGTGGGATCCTCTTTATATAGTAGAGGAATCCTAAATAAGGTACAATTCTAATAACGAAAATAAATCCCACAATTGGCGTTGTCAACCGCTTGATTCGATCTGTTTCGGGATTTCTACCGTCATCTTCGGTCGGTTGCTGATATCTCGCCATTCTGTAGTTACACCTCACTCGAAGTCGATCATGCTCGATCTCGATCACTTCGATTTCTATGCTAGATATTCTATCTTCAAACTTGAGTCTGGTCCATCACGAGCTCACCTTCGAGGCAACACCCATGCTTATGAAATCAGATATGATCAATTTCGACCGCATACATATAGTCCTCACGTTTCTTAGAGTAAAATAATAAGAAATGATTTGAGCCTTGATTTTCTTAAACCTCGATCATGATGTCATCCTCATGACGTAAGTGATGTATGTGTCCGAAATGTCCCGTCGGTATAGTTCCCCGAATCATTAGTGCTTGTCAATTAGCGGTCGGCCACTAGCGCCACTGAACTCTCGTCGTGAGTCAATAAATACACGCTCCTTTATTGATTCAAACTTTACTTTTGCTCTAATAAAACCTCTAAGTCTTCTAACTCTCTCCATCTCCTCTCTTTCGCCGCCTGTTGAGCCACTGTTGTTAGCACCGGAACCACCAATTTTTCATCTTCCTTCGCCCTTCTTTACTTACATCAATGGAGAAAACTTCAAATACCGCATTGTAGAAGGAGAAAGATTCCTCCTACTCTTGTCTTCTGGTGACAAGGCGCCGGTGGAGCCGCTTCCCCATGAGTACGTTCCTGGCCCGTGCACTCTAAAATCCGATTTCAAGATCGAAAACCCTTCATCGGTCGCAGGACGATGCGAACATGTGTCGATGTACATGTGTTCCATAACGACCAGTTACCTCGAGGCCATGAAGAAGGACTGTAACTGGGGTCCCGAGGTCGTGGTGCAAATCCCTGTTGTCGAAGAGAGCATAACTACTCATGGGAGGGGTTTCTAAGTTTTTATACTTACCCCTTCACATTAGATCCCCTTGATCCAGTGATTATTTATTTCTGCAAAAGATATCAGGTCACCCTCGGCCATATTCTTAATGAGCAAGTCCTTCTCGGCGGACTCCGGTGTGTACAGGGTCTGTTGTGGAGTGTGGGGTAAGGTTTCCACGTATATGGGGTTTCTTTGGTGGACTCCAAGAATTTGGGCGTAGTGGTGGTCGTTGGTTGGGTTTTGGGGATCAATGGTAGGTTGTGGTGCGTTTTGAGGAGTGTGATAGGTGGTGGTTTGTGGATACTAGGTTGGATGGTGATGATGCTGTGGAGGTGTCGGTACTGGTGGATGGTTGGGATTTTGAGGAGGTGTGGCATATTGATGAGGTGCAAGAGGATTTTGCGAGTGTTGGTTTTGTGTGTTTTGGGGAGGTGCTGGGTTTTGGGCATTTTGTTGGTTAATGTGGGATCGTTCAGGGTGAGGGAAAGGTTTGCCAAGTTCCGAACCTGTTCAAGCTCCCCTTGTAACTCCAGTATTTTCTGTTCCTACTGTAAGACCAAATTGTTCTGTGCCGGAGTACTCCGACCATTTGAAGTTTCGGCATTCTCTGCGTGAGTAGCGTTGTCTTTCCTAATAACTTTAGGGAATGGGAATAACCAAAAGAAAAGAAAAGAAAAAGTAACCAAGTAAGTAGGGAGTATTAGAAGAATATTTGCGATTATTTAAACATGTATTGCAGAATTATAAATTCGCGTCCTAATTTGAGGGACCTCGTTGAGCCCGAGGTAGGCCTAAGAGACATATAGGTTTGGAGAAAATTATTGACAATAACTGCTTCATTTCATTAATGTGAAAATGAACCAAATCTCTACTAAGATGACAATAATGAGAAAAGGTTACTAATGACATTCGCCTTATTACAATCAAAGTCTAAAACAAATCTAGAAAGTAGTAAGACATTGTTTCCTAATCTACTTGGTCCTAGAGGGGCCTTCTTCATGATTTGCCTTCTTGGCTCCATCAATCAAGTTCCACAGGTCGCGCATGTCCAACAGCAAATAAGCCCTTGCTAGATTCCCTCCTTCGTTTCCCTCTGCGTTCTGACAATCCGAGATCTTTTTCCTCATCTTCCTCTCAAGGTCCATCAACCCTTGCTCCAAATATTCCAACCTCTCTGTTGATTTAGTAGCGATTTCTTTACATTCATTGATTGCTTCCATGTCCACTTTATGTTGTTCCAAATGCCTGGCTTTAGACTCGAAACCCTTTTGCGCAACATCCTATATTTGACTTGTGCTTCAGCAGCGTCGTCAATAACCCTATTTTTCAGATTAATCCCTGGCTTGACATCTCCCGCTATATCATCTACCAACCATGATGGATAGAAGTACACATGGTTGGCCTGATACCGATCTGTCTCGATGGTATATCTCTCCACAATGACCTTTTGATTCCACATATGTCGTGCCTCGAATTTGAATGGAATGACATTACCCTTAAAGTCTGCTTTATACTAGACCATGTTGGAAACCCGAGGTATAACCTGCTTTCTCCCGACTTGCCTCATTACCTTTATGGGAGCATAAGGATAGATCCCTCTTAGCCCGATCAATACTAGGTGAGTGGTTTCTTTTGACTTGATGATGAACTCGCTGCTAGGGAACCATTAGAACATCCAATGCACCTTTTCCTCAGTCAAATTGCTGAAGAAACGCACACAAATCACAACATTTCAGGGTTGCGCAAACCTATTTGGATAAATGTCATTCCTTTCGGATGATGATAGGATATGTGGTCATTCAATAGTCGTCGCAGAAGTTCTTGACGGTATTCTCCTATCTGAAAATGTTCTAATAACCATACCTGCAGCAACAGATTGCAACCCTCGAAGTGCCCATACCCTTTTTTGCAGCGATCTCGAGCCCGATACATCTCAGCCAAGATCATAGGGATGATGGTGTAAGTTTGTCCCTCAATTGCTTCTATTAAAGTCCTAGCGACCATACTAGGCGAGTGTGGATCCTTTCCCCCTTCATTGAAAATATCAACATCCCCAGAAAACAAACAACGAATACAAAAACCCGACGGTGTGTAAGGGTGTTATCTGGGCCGGGCCTAAGGCCTAAATGGGATTCGTGGGCCGGTCCTAAGTGGTACCGGGCTTCGTGGGATTTTTAGGAACCGACTCGAGATCGAGACCACGAACTAATGGTCCCGAGCTAAGGGCCTAAGTGAGTCGGGCTTATTATTTTTTTAAATTCTTATCTAAGGCAATTTCTTGTAAATTATATTATAGAATTGTGATCTAAATTTTTTAATTCAAATTTAAACACAAAAATATTGTAAAGAGATATTCAAAGCAATGCATTATGGTGTTTTAGAGACCAAGGAAACCAAGTTCACTGCTTTTTTGTTCTCAAATGCCTCAATATACTCTTATCGTTGTAATATTATTTGTTTTTGTTCAAGTTCACACGATTTTTCCAAAAGGTTTCATACTAGGGTTTAATGATGATAGGCTATAATTACGTATTTTAGTTGCTTATTACACTCTAGTTTACTGCACTTTAATTGAGTTTGAGCTTTAATCGCTAGTATTTTGCACTAATTGTGTGTTGTATGCCTTGTAGAAGTGATTCTGAGCTATATAGATGTTATGGAATGAATTCAAGTTATTTGGAGCTTTGAAGTCTGAGTAAAAGCCTAAGGAATTAAGCCGGGATCGTGTTCGGGGATCAAATTTGATAGTTAAGAACGAACGAAGATTCGAGTAGGCATATTGCGCACTGTCTAGTAAAATGGATATAACGTTTTTCTCCTAACTCCATTTTAGCTATATGATATATGGTTAGCTAACTCAAAGGGATACAACTTTTATGTTTTACATTATTCCAAATTCCAAGCGGAACATGGTGATAAATGCGCGAAATAGAACACTGTCCAAAGACCGCGTCTGGGTCCGCGACCGCTGACGTCCAGGCCTGGAAACTTGTCCTTTTTCGTGTAGGAGAAGGTATAATTGTTTGGGCCCGACCCTACTTAGTATATATACATGGGAGAACGGTATTTTGGGAACTTTGGATAGACTTTTGACACAGATTCGACCTAAGGAGGCAGAGACACAATAGGAGCAAGGCGGGGAATTCTTCTACGAGTTTTTCCTTCCTCTTCCTATTTTTCATTGTTGGTTATGACTTTTAGTATTGTAGTTTTACATACTATTATGAATAGATAATTTGTTATCTAGGGTTTTGATGGAACCTTTTGTACGATAAATTCTTGTTATGCTTTTATATAATTGAGCCGTTGGATTTCTCTTTCAACTACGTTTATATTGTGGTTGGTTGAAGAGCTCTCAATCGACTGTGCCTATTTAGTGTGTATTACTGGGGAGAGGGTGCATATTTAGGTAGTTATTGAACAACATCACTCTCGACGTATATGAAGGATCAATAACGAAGGGTTTAAAGGTGGGATTAGGGATAACGAAACCTTGGGTGCGATCTAAGTGAGTCGTACTTAATGCCAGGTAGTGTAATTCGGGAGAATATGTCTAGTAAATTGTGGTAGTTACTCGAGAGAGAATTACAACACGCATAGCGCTCATGATCGGTAAAGAATACTTAGGAAAAATTATAGAAGACGTAGCGGGAAGGATTCCGACAATTGGGGAAATCATAACTCTAGACCTCCTTAATTTTTTCTCCAACCCGTAGTATCTTTAGTGTTTATTTACTATTTTAATTTGTTAGTTAGTTAGTTAAACACAAGAATCTTAATATCTATAAGTTAGGAATTGTTCAAGCTTGTATTCTTGGTGATAGTGAACAATTGTAGCTAAGCCTTAGTTCTCTGTGGGATTTGACGCCGGACTTGTAAACCGGATTATATTTGCAACTTCCGCTTTGTCCTTTTTATAAGGCATAGTTGGGCGTGATCATTTAACTTTTATGAGTTTAATTTATAAGGTTATTTGCATTAAATCTATTATATTTTTCAAATTATGTGTTCACATCTACTATTTTGTTATAATGTTAGTGGATTTTTATTCATGAAAATATGTTATGCGTAGAAATATTATGTTCAGATGAACTCGGTATCACAACATTGTAACTTTTAAGAGTATCAACACCCTTACAAGTAATTTTTTTCCTCTACTTTTCAAGCTAAACTTTGTTTACAAACAAATAAAAGTTGAACTTGTCCTATCACTTATGACGTTTCTTTTCTTAGCACAAACTAGAAAGGACGATAATAATCTTATATTTGAATATTTCATTCAGAATTTAAGATAATAGAATATAATGAAGATGGAAAAATTTGCACTTATAATTTGCAAGTTCAAACTTGCAAATTAAAGTTTACATTTAATACTTCAAATTAAAGTTCAAACTTGCACTTATCATTGCATAATAAATTAATAATACTTCAAATTAATCTAACAAACTAAAACATTAATCATTATACATCTAATAATTTTAAAATAACATAAATTTTCTCAAATCAACTTAAAATCTTAGATACGAATTTCTGAAAAACGCTCAAGAAAACTCTTCATATGCCTCCTTAAATAGCCTGTGCCTTCCAACTTTGGACGATGATTTAAGACTCGACCACAGTTCTTGCACTTTACTTTGTAAACTTCTTCATTTTCTTCTACCACCACAAAGTGTTCCCAAACATATGTGCGCACTCTAGAATCACGGGGCATGATTTAACTTGAATTGAGAATTTGAGTTTGATAAATGAAGAAGAGGGGGTGTATTTATAGTTTTCAAGGGGCTAAATTAGTAATTACAAAAGTGTTGTTTTTTAAAAAAAATTGCCCAAAAAGGGCTATTTCTGCAACTGACCGTTGCCAATGGTCATAAGACCATTAAAAAAAAGTTGGCAGAATAAAAAGCCATATTTTAAGTACCATAACGGTTATAATGTGGCACAATTCTTTTTTTTTAAAATTTAGTTGTTGGGCCCGGATAGGCTTTAGGACCGCTTGAACTAGCCCACTTCCCAGTCGGTCCCGGTCTCGCGGGCCTCGCCTATGGGACCGACCCATAATCAGTCCACCTCTCCACGATCCCGGTACTATCCGGTTAGGACCGTTTAGGCCCACCGCCCATTTGGGCTTGTGGTCCTGGGCCGGGCCCGGTCCTACCTAGCCCATATGCCACCCTTAGCGGTGTGTCCAACCTAAAGAAGTAATGGCAAGTTCATCATGATGAATGTGGTATGACATGCTATGCCCGTAACGTTCATAAATGAACTTAAATGGTATGTATGATTTCTTCAAACAGAGTAATTCATCATTCTTCTTGAAACCCATCACTTTCAAGAAACCTCGGGGAGTGCGGTTTTCTGGTACCAATAAACCAGGACTATCCCATGGGAGCCCAGCGAAGCCTCCTATTTCCTCTAAAAGAGGAGTCATTTTTATGTCGCCAAAATGGAAG
Organism: Nicotiana undulata; assembly: GCA_005239495.1. NCBI lineage: Eukaryota > Viridiplantae > Streptophyta > Magnoliopsida > Solanales > Solanaceae > Nicotiana > Nicotiana undulata. Next base: position 4,289 of record MDKH01018813.1, on the reverse strand, counting down.
ACAACTCTCTTCCCATCCCAAAACATGGTGGCGGCTTCAACCAATGCGTTATTTGGCTGAATGTCCAATAAGGAGGGTAAATTCTCGAGGACCCCTTTCATATGGTTCTTGTCACTAGGTGAGAGGTTTTTCCACCAATTAAGCAGCAAAGGTGGGATGTTTTGAACCATGCCGAACCTGGGGACTTCGTGCCTCATTTCTGCAAAAAACAAATAGAGTTATCCCTTTCCCCCCACCGGATTTGACTATTCACACATTAATGATCATCATACCGGCATGTTTTCTCCAAATAATGCACATATGGTGATGGTGTCCATTGAGATTATGGAAATCCCGGCGGACATTGGACAAGGCTTGCCTTAGCGGGTTATCACGCGGACATCGTTCTAACCCATACTAGGTTTGGATATGATGTATGCACATTTGATATTAGAGTGGAATTATAGAAGAGTCTATATTAGTACCCTCAAGCGGAAACCTTGAGAGGGAAATGCAAGGAACATTGACTGCACCGTTGATCAACTAGTTTTACCGCAAATTAGCCTTTCCAAATTTAAAGGGTGATTTCAGAAGAGCGCGGACACTCATCAAGCGCCGCTATGGTATTAATTGGGCACGAGTGGAATATGATGTGGAGCATGCTTTATGCAAAGATAAATAACACATTGTCAAATATTTTGCATGATGAAAACAATAAATGCAGTACTAAAATGAAACGTAAAAGACATAAAAAAAGAAAAACAAGAAGAAGTTAGTTCGTGTAATATAGAAATTGTAACAAAGTAAGTGAGGGAGTAAGGGTGGGGAGAGACATGATGTAGTAGTTTTAAAAACGACTTGTAGCAAATAAGTGCGACTAGTAAAAGGAATACACATGTTATAGCCAATTTGAGCAAAGAAGGGGAGAGAAGGGAAGGGATTTGTATATTATTACGAATTCAAATAAAGGGAGAATAGGGGAGGGATATGCATGCAACAATAAAAGGAGAATAGGAGCGGGATGTGCATGTGGCAGCAAAATAAAAGAAAAGGAAGCACGTTTATCAGAGAAGACTAATTCATATCAACTAAATTTGCTATGGTAAGACCTGAATATCCCCATCAGAGTCCCCATGCCGTCGCGCCCCTTTTTCTTGCGAAATCGGGTTTCGACATGTGACAACTCTTTTAAGAAAGTATTAAAAAAGGAGAGTCTCCACCTAACGATTTTAAGGTGCGTTAGGGCACCTGTTGGCATATGACTCAAGTTTGACTAGTTTGCATCACCAGAGATCGGGTAAGGGCTCAAAACTACCTCGAAGAGAAGGTGTTAGGCACTCTTCGAGGTCCACAATTGTGGGACCCGACCGAACTTGGATTATATGAATTATTTAGATAAACAAAGGTAGAGAAAGCAAGAAGAGTGAGAAATTTTATTATTGGAAGACTTTGAGTAAATGCAAACACTTGATCCAAAAATAAAAAAGGAATAAGATGGGGAGTCCTAAGTTTTTTTACAGGATCACCCCAGGCAACATAAATAATACTTCGTAACTTCCTCAAGATGGGGTGTTACTCGTATTATTCAGCGGGCACATACTATCATCTCCTGCTACCCCATTACTATCTTTAAGTTATCACCTAAAGCGCACTAGTTCAATTATAAGTCGTGCCTTATGCGTGCACTACCTGTCCCATACATATGGTCTAGGGGGGCATTGGACCTCTATTTTGGGTGGTTCTAGACTTTACTTAGCCTTCTCATAAAATGTCAAAACTAGGCGACTGTAACGACCCAACCGGTCGTTCTGTAGAATCTGCATCTTTATTACTGTTATTGCCTTATCATGCATTGGTTATACTGTTTAGGATGAGTTGGAGTTGGTTGGCTCGGGTTCGGAATGGTTGTAGTAGGAATTGAGATACTTAGTCTCTAAAAATAGCTTTATGGTTGAAAAAGTCAACTAAGAGTTAACTTATTGGTAAACGACCTCGAAATACAGATGTTATGACTCGGATAGCTTCGTTAGGTGATTTGGGACTTAGGAGTGTGTCCGAAATAGTTTTGTGATGTTTGGTGTAGAATTAGGCTTGAATTGGCGAAAGTTAGTTTTTAGCGATTTCCGGTCGGCAGTGGAAAATAGGCTATCGAGGTCGGAATGGAATTACGACAGTTGGAACAGGTTCGTAATGTCATTTTGGATATGTCTGAAAAATTTCAGGTCAATCGGAGTTGTTTTGGATAGTTTCGGCGTCGTTGGTGGAATTCAGAAATTTCAAAGTTCATATGCTTGAATTTGATGTGATTTTGGTGTTTTGATGTTGTTTTTGGTGTTTCGAAGGCTCGACTAAGTTCGAATGATGTTATGGGACGTGTTGGTATATTTGTTGAGATTTCTGAGGGCCTCGGGTGGATTTCTAAAGGTTAACGGATTAATTTAGACTAGAAGAAAAGCTGCTGCATTTTTTCACAGCAGCATGAACAATAACTCGGATGAACAGTAACTCGGGTGAACAGTACTCGGGTGAACAATAACTTGGGTGAACAGTAAAACACGTGAACAATATTTAAATAAAACTTCTGCGACCATTAAACCCTTTTACACCATTTTTGAACGTGAAAAGAGCTTTGAGGCGATTTTGAAGAGAGGAAATCATTGTTCTTCATTGAGGTAAGGATTTTGGACCCTAAAACTCGATTATTTGTGATTAAGGAATAAAATATCACTGTTTAATTCATGAAAATCAGTAGAAAAAGGTGGAGTTAGGTCTTGAGATTATGAGACCGTCTAGGGATGATTTGAGGGGCCAAACGAACTCCGATTTTCGAGTTCTTTATATGTACAGACTCGTGAGATGATGAAGAATATTTTGGTATAAAGTTTGTCAAGTTCTGGAACGCAGGACCGGGGGTCGGGTTTTGACTGATTTCGGGTTTTGTGCTTAAAATCGATATTTTTCAATTGGAATTCATTCCATTAGCATAATTTGATGATAACAATCTTAACTTGGTAGATTTGGAGCACTCAGAAGTTGATTCGAGAGGCAAGCGTGTTGCAGAGTAGCTTTTCGAGCTAGTTCAAGGTAAGTAACGTCTTTAAATCATGTCCTGAGGGTATGAAACCCCGGACCTTGCATCCTTTCACGGTTTCGGAGTGCACAAATTGGGAATTTGGAAATATATTCCTTTTTAGGAGACTATTGAGTTGCGAAAAATCAGTTTTAAAGCCTATGCTTAATAGTATTGATATATTTTTGATATATTTGGGTTATAAGCCATGTTTGGGGCCTATTGCCGATTTGTTTAACCCCTTGGGGGCTATTTTACTGATATTCCTCACTTGATATGTTATGATTTTTTACTCAGTCCTTCTTGATAATTGCTTTGGCACTCATTGTATGTTGATATTATTTCTTGAAAGTGAAATATTATTTTTTGGTCGAGAACCCGGTATATTTATGGCCCGAGTGGCATATTGAGAGTGTCTGACTGAGTGAGGCCGAGAGCCTATATTGTGAGGATGTTATGATATGAGAGAGGACAAGTGATTGAGAGATGATTGATGCCATGATTTGGCTTATTTATAGCTCTTGGGCTGTAGGAGCCCCTCCGGAGTCTGTACACCCCTAGTGAGCGCAGGTACCTACTGACTGCGAGTGCCGAGTGTCGAGTGACGAGTGATTGGGAGGCATGAGTGATTGTGAGGTGTTGAGTGACTGTTACAGAGAGATGGTGAGGTGCTGAGGGAATATTTGCGAGTGATTATTATGGCCCGAGGGGCAGATGTATGATAATATTTTATTGAGTTTTGACCATGATTCACTTTATTTTTCAAACTGATATTTTGAGAGTTTTACCGAGAAATACTGGAAAATATACTTGTGTTAAAGAATTTTTCGGAAACTGGTTTGAACTTGTATACACTTATTTGAACCGTGGTATTTTACTGTTTTGTGGATTGGTGTAATTATGTTGTGTGTTTCTTATTCTTCAGACTGTGATTTGTTTTTATTACTACTGAGTTGGCGTACTCATCATTACTCCCTGTACCTCTGTGTACAGATTCAGGTACTAGTGCGGAGCAGTAGCCATATTCGCTCGTTATCAGCAACATTTACAGGATTTCGAGGTAGCTGTCCAGCGTCCGCAGCTTCTTCATTTCCCTTCCTTATCAGTATTAGCATTTGATTCCTAGACATTGTTTATGACATTAGCGGAGTTAGTTTTATTTCTTGGATGCTCGTGACCATGTTGACTCCAGTCTTGGGGGAATTGTTTAGATAGTGGATTATTTTATATTTGTTTAAAG
>ML265824.1:0-38248 GCA_005239495.1 Nicotiana undulata | reverse complement strand
CTAGCGGCTTCAACGTTAGACGCAATCACGGCCCTGAAAGGTGGGATTTCGGGTCGTGACAAACTATGAACTCCAAAATCTTTGGTTTTGCTGCGCCACTCAGGCATTTTCTGCAAAATGTTATATTTGTTTCATTACTTTTAATTTAAGAAGTTGAATATATCTGGCCATATCATTAAACCTTGAAGTCAGATTTCTGCTTGTTTTACCTTATACACTTTTTTCGTTTTTCCGTCTTGTTTTTTGCCATTTTAAACTTCAAACTTTTTGATTTTTCATGGAAAAATGACAATGTATTACCGATGTGAAAGTAATAGTCGAAAAAATGTATAAAATTTATATATTTTTTGTATATATAGACATTATGTATATTATATACAAAAAATTATATAAATTTTATACATTTATCAGCTACCAGATGCAAATAGTTTCTAACGCAAGCTAAAAATGATAATACCCCATTTTTCATGGTTGACAATGAAAATATATTCTTTTTTTGCCCTTGTTTATGTTGGAATATTAAGATCTTCAATTCCTTCTATTGATAGAAAATGAAAGAGGAAGCATAAGACTACTTTCTTGTATTGCTTAGCGTTTAGATAGCTTGAAAGCTGTGAGCTTTAGGCTTCTTAACTTTAGTAGGAATCAAATCACGCGGAAGTTATAAGATTTAAAAATAATAATTAACTACTCCTCATTTCAAAATCTTTCGTACAAAAGTTTTTACAATTAATTTCGTGATTCTTTTTATAACACTTTTCCTTTGACGTCCTAAACAATCAAATGTCATCCGACCATCCATACGAATTAAATTGATGTTACTGTTGTTCATCTAGACAAATTAATGCTATTTTGCTCAGAACTCATTAATCATGTAAAGAATGCATCATATCCTTTACAATAAATTGATTCCAAATCTACCATTTGATTTCATTTCATTAATAGTTTTGTCAAAATTAGGTATTCGTGAAGAATAATGGGAGGCGGAAAAAATAAACATCTAGGTCAATATGGTTATCCAGGGCAATATCCTCCACAACCTGGAGTTTATCATCCTCCACAAGCATATCGTCCTCAAGCATATCCAGGAGTTAATCCTCCGCAAGTGTATCCACCTCCTCAAGGATATCCACCGGCTGGTTATCCTCCTGCACCAGGATATCCACCGGCTGGTGGCTATCCTCCACAAGGATATCCGCCAACGGGTGGATATCTTCCACAAGGGTATCCTCCTGCAGGTTACCCTCCACACCATGCAGGCAGGGGCGGACCCACCTTGAACTAAGGAGTGTCACGCGACACCGCTTCGTCGGAAAATTTTATTAAATATATACTATATTAATACTGTGTATGTATTATATATATAAAGAAATTGATACCTCTTACAGTCCAGAATCACTTGGAGTGTTGGTTCGGCACATGATTTTGTTGGTTGAGGTTGCAGGTTCGAACTTAACTCTAATCAACTTTTTGACAAATATCCTCTTGTCATTATCACTACAAAAAAAAAGTCTATTTGCGGAGGTTATTTTTATATTTTGCGGCGGTCAGCAACCCCCGTTAATTGATGTTGCGGCGGTCTCCAAAACCTCGGTTGTAAGGTTCGCCGCTATCATTTTGCGGCAGTTTTTTACAGCCCGCCGTAACCATTTTACGAGTTATTCTCCGGCGGTTAGAACCTCCTTAAATTAAAATTTTAACCAATTTAGCAATATGTAAAAAATATAAATCGGGGGTTGAAAACCCCACTATATAGTTAATTTGCGGCGGTTTCAACCTCCTCAATATATCCTAGAAAGATTATAAATATTTTTCGCATCAGCTTAAACCCCCTCAATTTGTTTATTTACGGCAGTTTCAACCTCCTTTATTTATTGAAGACCCTTTTTTTGGCAATTGTGAGGCTACTTTTTTGTTTAATATAATATTTCTAATATATTAATAAATACTCATAAGAGCTTTTACAGCAGACTGATCTCCAGAATGTTTGGAGTTTCCTCTTCATTAATGAACACAAGACAACATTCTCTTCAACATTTATACATTTGCAAGGATACCCTAGAATACAAAAAGAATTCAAGTAATAGAGATTAAATGCATTCTGGTGGACACAACAGTAAACATTAATAGAGATTAAATCTTCAAAGGATGACTCGACAAAAAGGGATCCTCAAATCCTCGATCTCTAATAGTCAGATATTTTAGACAAAATATCTTGTTCAACCATTCAATTACAGTATCATACTTAATCATCTAATACATTTGCAAGGAAACTCAATAATTTTTATTAAGATTACTATCACCAGATGATCTTCTTACGCCCATAGGTGAAATGGACCCGCTAGCTGCATCACTTGGCTGCAAAGAAATAAAAAGCATTAATGAGTTAGAACAAGATTCGCCAGTTGAGCTTTATTTGAAAAAATAGTTGCAATATTAAAAACTGCATATAACTAGATTTTATTTACCGCTGCAGAGGGAGGAGAAACAAACATCCCAGCAAATTGTTCAGGTATTGTCCCTTCTTTCATAATCATATATGCCTTGAAAGCATTCATCATTTGGTGGTGTGCAGTCATCATTTGAGCATAGTTCTCTTGGCTTTAATTGTGAGCCTTCAAAATTTGATTGTATTTCTCTTCGTATTGGGATGAACATGAACCATTATCATAATTGGAAGTATTTATACCTCCAAAATGACGTCTTGTTTGTCTAAAAACTTTACTCGGGATAGCTCCTAACCCCAAGCACCTTACCCTTACAGAATGCTCTTTTCCTATCATCTTACCGACGACATCATTTGGTGAAACTTCAGACTCATTTGCGGCGCTTTGACTTACAATCAGCTCAATATTTTCCTAAATATAATATACACAAAATTCATTGTCATAACTTCAATTAGTAATTGACACCATAAGGAAAATAAAGAAATTAAACTCATCAGAAAACAAACATATTTTGTAGGTGGCATCCTTACAAGCAGAGCTAGCAGTAGTGCAGACACAACTAATAAACAACAGATATGCAATGGAAAATGCTTTACACACTTCACCACAACAACGTCATCTTCGGAAACTCTTAACACATGTATACATAATAACATGATAATGCAAATGATATTAAAGCCAAATATATTATTGAGGCAGATATTCGTAGTCATCTAGAATACGCGGAGTACTTATTAATGGGAGACAATAACACAACGGAAACAACAACTGTATCAGATATATTTTGGTAAAATGAGAATATTGGTGAAAGTTACAACCTTCAGTCTTTCTTAGACAAATCATTAGATGTAAATTATTTTAAGAATGAGGAGCTATCTGATTATTACAACTACGACCAGCATATCAATCTGCTGAAGTCTCGGACAAGATGTTCATTCAGATGGGGTTATAAGTAAAGTAAGTGAATCCAATGGGCAGTGCATCAATATTCCTAGACTTGACCATGGGCATGGAACATATGTTAATATGGAAGATTTGTACATTCTGAATTTTGATTTTGATATCTCAAGCTTTTTAAGTGATAATTTTTAATACTTTTAGGCATTGTTAGTCTGTCCAAACTAGAGATAGGAAATTTATAGGTTAAGAGTTCATATCTGTTTGAATATGCATTTATCCCATAGAAAGATATATAGATACATGTTATGCAAACAGGTTTTGTGAACAGGTTGCATGTTGTAGAGCTGATGGTGCAACCCTTCTGACAAAATAAGTAGTTTGCCAAGAGAAACTTACACATATTTCTCTTGCCGCTTCATTAACATATGAGCCATCTTCCTTCTTATGAGTATCAAGGGAGACTTGCGCTCGTCCAGGCTTTTGTCCAGATTCAGCCATCTATAAATGAAAATTCAAGTCAGTAAACTTAACTAAATAGGAATAGTTTGCAAGTTTAGTTAAAGTAAAACATATTGCATTAATATTTATCACTATTTCAGCTCTTCTTCTGGAGTTTGGCTTGGAGCCACCAGTGTGTACAACAGTTTGTTTCTTCCGAATTTCAGCATTTCTTTTACTCATTTCCTTACAAAAATACACATAAAACTCAAATATACAAATAAAAAAGTATATTACACATACCAATTAAGCATTCAAATAAATACCATTGTCTTTTCATTAAAACGGTAAGCAACAAAAGAAATCCATTGATCCCGTGGAATCCCTGCTGGAACATTATCCATAATCTGCTTTGGTCTTAAGTGGGTCAAAAAACTCATACCACAACCTGTGCCTACCGGCACTCCACTTCTTTCTAATAGAACTATAAACATATTCCCGTGCATTTAACTCAGTTGTCCTAAAACAAAATCGCGGTTACAGGAATAAAACTATTGTTAATTAATCTATTACATGCAAATATATAGTCTAAAGATATAAAATAGAGATACAACAATAAGAAAATAGAGCTTATAACTTTACAATTCGATCATAGCAACTATTGAAGTGTGACTTGGGCAAATCTGGCCATTTGTCGAAGTGAATTGGAAATAAGGAGCAGTCGGTTGCTAAAATTCCACAAAAGCCTGCAAGAACACCTTGCCCTTCTCCAATTGGTTGATCCATATCATCAAATTCAACCACAATGCAGTTTCCACCAGATAAATACATCACATCCTTAACCTTTACTTTGAGTTTCTTGCTAGCTCCTTGTGAATCTTTAAAAATAAACACAAAGTATTAATTATTTAATTAGTAAAAAGCAACTTAGATCATGACCATTGCAATAGATCTTTGACTGTTGTTATATAGTGCCAAGAATCTGAGATAGACACAAAATTAGAGTCTCCAGTAGAAATATGTTACGAAGATTTTGTTGACTACACAACAAACACTAATGCACCATACTGGAAAAATTGGGTAAAATTTCGCCAGCATTTCACCGCTTTTTGGACATTTAGAAAGAAAAGGAAGAAGAGAAGAAGAAGAAGAAGAAGATTGTGACGCTTCAATAAATCAAGAAAAGAATTACCTATTGCATCAACTGTCCAATGTTGTAGAGACTCACGTCCAGGACGCTTTTTGGATTGTGTCAGCTGTGATGCTGCCTGTACTGAAGGATTCAATTGTGATGTGTCTTGAAATGAATGAGTCGGCTGTGATGTGGCACGAACTGATGGGGTCGGCAGTGATGTTGTCTGAACTGATACAGTCTGATGTGATGTGTCTTGGACTGAATGTGTCGGTCGTGATGTCGGTTGAAAAGACGGTGGCGGCTGTGATGTGGCACGAACTGATGGGGTCGGCAGTGATGTTGTCTGAACTGATACAGTCTGATGTGATGTGTCTTGGACTGAATGTGTCGGTCGTGATGTCGGTTGAAAAGACGGTGGCGGCTGTGATGTGGCACGAACTGATGGGGTCGGCAGTGATGTTGTCTGAACTGATGCAGTCTGATGTGCTGTTGCTTGGACTGAATGTGCTGGTTGTGATGTTGGTGGAAAAGACAGCAGCCGCTGTGATGTGGCACGAATTGATGGGGTCGGCAGTGATGTTGTCTGAACTGATGCAGTCTGATGTGATGTGGCTTGGACTGAATGTGCCGGTCGTGATGTAGGTTGAAACAATGATACCAACTGCGGAGCATCATCACGATGTGAAGGTGTTGATTCAGCTGTTGGCAAAGGTTGTGCTACACCTTGTGAAGTAGAAGCTGGCTGAACTGACTTTTTCAAGTTTTGGTAACGCCTGGCCCTTGGCATATCTGCAATCAATAAAATAAACTACATGAAACTATATACCAGAATGGTGAAAGATTGAACAATCACCATGTTAGTTGCTACGAGGAAATAATTAAATAATCTAATTACTTGCAATCTCGACCACACCTTGCAATTGTTTCTATACTATAATGCTTTAAACTTGAAGAAACTAAGTGCTTACTGGAGAAATGTAAAAGATATATTCATCTTCGAAAGATATATTCATCTACGGAAAAATACAAGTTTTAAACTTGAAGAAAACACTTGGCACAAGTATAAAAATTAACATCCAGTTCTTTGAAAATTATCTTTCTCACTCATATAAAATATCCTAATTCCTAGTCTGACATATGCTCCTCTATTGCAATTTGGATATTCTCATAATTAATATAAAAAAACTGCTCCAATTCTTGTTGTTGGTATGGCTCATTCTCGTAAATTTCTTCTTCATTAACGTCTCCCATGTCAAACAAATCTCTTGGCTTTAGATGCACAGCAACACTCCATTCTTTATCAGTTTCATCATCAACATAATAGACCATATTTGCTTGAGATGCTTCAATATAAGGATCATGGTCCTCACGATCACCCGTGTGAATCAATCTAGAAAAATTGACACAATTGAATTTCCAAACATCTCTTTTGAACCCTCTATCCCGAGTAGTGTCAGCCCACTGGCATTTGAAGAGCACAACCGTAAATCGTCCATAATAATTAAGCTCAATTATATCTTCCAACTTCCCGTAATATGGCAACTCTGCTTGCCTTGCATTTCTATCAGCATTAGATGCAATACAAGAGGTGTCAGAGGTAAGAAAAACTCCACTATTTTGAGTCTTCAATGCGTGTTCTCTAGACATAGTACGAAACTTGAATCCATTAATGTTATATGCAGTAAACCGTCTTGCATTTGGCATTGGACCTCGTGCTAAGAACTCCAAATCAATAGATATTGTGTTTGCAATATCTGGATTCATGATCTGAACAAACAAAATTATTTTTGTTAAATAATCTATATTAATACAACTTATGCATAGACGGATATTAGCAATACTATTCACTCACTCATTTTGGAAACCAATCAGGAAACTCTTTACTAACTCTTCTCTCTACCTCTGTTGCATAAGGTCTTCGACCTCTTGAATTCCTTTTAATGTGATTCCTAAATTCACTACAAAGGAATCATCTATATTAATTTAATCATTACACTTTAAATTTTTGTTAAATTAATTACAATAAACTTCTTACTCAATAAGCGGCTTCACTGCTGCGCAATTAAGTAACACATATCGATGAGCTTGAGTCTTCTCCAAAAGAGACAAGGGAAATATTGTGGAGCCTCCAATAGGTTTACCTTGTTGAGGAAACAAAGATTCAAAAGCCTTATTATGATTTAGCTCATCATTTACACGTTTAGGCCTATTTATCCTTGACTCGATACCCTCAAAATAACGAGAACAAAGAGTCAAAGCTTCTTCAACAATGTATCCTTCAGCAATGGGACCTTCTGGTTGTGCTTTGTTCCCTACAAGAGACTTGAAATAACCTAATAATCTATAACGAAAATGACATGGTATTAGAACAAGCATTCAGTTTGAGTTAAATATTAAAGTTTGATTTTAAGAATGCTATGAAGTAATAATGTTTTACCTTTCAACAAAATACATCCATCGATAGTGTACCGGACCACCTTGTATCATGTCATCTACTAGATGGATAGTTAAATGAACCATGACAGTGAAGAAAGATGGAGGGAACAAAATCTCCAAGTGACAAAGTGTGACTACAATACGATCTTGTAGCTTCTCTAGGTCAGATAGGCTCAAGCTTTTCAAACAAAGATTTCTAAAAAAAAGGAAGAAAGCTCTACCAAGACTGCAACAACCTCGTTCGGAAGCACATTTCGAATGGCGACAGGTAACAGTTGTTCCATGATGATGTGACAATCATGACTTTTTAATCTGAAGATCCTCTTCTGATCCAGATCAATACAATTAGAGATATTACTTGAGTAACCATCCGGCACTGAAATATTCTTTAATGTTCTTAGGAAGGCCACCCTCTTCTCTTTTGTAATTGAAAATTCAGCAAGACGACAATTCTCGTTCTCGTCTGGCCAAAGATCACGCCTTATACCCATATATTTTAGATCTTTTCGAGCCTTAACATGATCCTTTGATTTGTCTTTATCCATTAGCAAAGAGTATATAATATTGTCAAACACATTCTTCTCGATGTGCATGACGTCCAAATTATGGCGCAACGAGTTAAATTCCCAATATGGAAGATTGAAGAATATGCTTTTCTTTCTCCACTGTTGGGTTGCACCTTCCCCATTTTTTCTTTGCCTATTTCTTTTCTTTCTAGCATTCAACTCTGTTGGCCTTCCAAATGTAACATCGATTTCTTTCACTTGTTGCAAAATGTCTGACCCCGATAACTTCCTTGGCGGGTTCCTCTCCTCCACATCTCCATAAAAACGATGCCTCATCAATCTAAATTTGTGATTTCTTGCCAGAAATCGACGATGGCCAATAAAGCACCATTTTCTACTGTGAGGAAGTCGACAAGGTTCCGAGTCAAAATTACAAGCGGGGCATGCCAAACCAATATGTGTGTTCCAACCAGATAAGATATCAAGTCCAGGAAAATCACTGACTTTCCACATAAGAGCTGCTCGCATTCTGAACATTTCATTCTTCGATGAATCACACGTTTCCACACCTTCATACTACAACTCATTCAACTCCTTAATAAGGGGTTGTAAGTATACATCTATATTATTACCCGCCGTACGTGGACCTGGAATGATCATTGAGAGGATGAAATTTGGTTGCTTCATGCACAACCAAGGTGGAAGATTGTATGGAACCAAAATCACAGGCCAAATACTATAATTAGTACTCATCGTTCCAAAAGGATTGAAACCATCACTAGCTAGGCCTAATCGAACATTTCGGGGATCAAAAGCAAATTCAGGAAATATTGTATCAAACCTCTTCCATGCCTCACCATCTCTAGGATGCCTCATTATTCCATCTTTGTAACTATCCTTCGCATGCCATCTCATATGCTCTGCAGTCTTAGAGCACATGAATAATCTCTGCAACCTTGGTTTTAGGGGAAAGTAACGCAAAATTTTTGCAGGCTTTTTTTTCTTCTTCTTACCTGTAGCAGGCACGCGATGATTGTCGCCCCTCTCAATAGTCTTCCATCTAGAAATGTGACAATACTTGCATGTTTCTTCATTAGCATCATCTCCCCAGTATAGCATGCAGTCATTTGGACAAGCATCTATTTTTATATAATCAAGACAAAGCTTTTTGATGATTTTCTTGGCTTCATAAAAAGAATTTGGGATACTTGCAAATTTGAATGCATCTCTCAATAGATCTAGTATCATAGTCATTCCCTTGTCACTTAGCCCAGACAAACTCTTTATATGATATAGCTTTAACAAAAATTCTAGCTTTGAGTACTTGGACCCTTCATATAATTCTTGACTTCCATCTCTAAGCAACTCAAAAAAGTCTTTATTATCTGAAGCATGGATATCATTTAACATTTCCTCTTCTCTCCCTACTTGTGATGAACCTACATCAATGACTTCATGTCTTAAGCCTTGAAATGCTTCATTAATCAATAAGTCTACTGGATTTTCAGCAAGTACTGTATCTTAAGTAACCTCTATGTTATTAAAGTTCTGCAACACATTTATTTCTCCATGAAAAACCCAAGTGACATAATCTTGAGGGAATGGCTTGCAAATTAAATGATCGAACACTATATCTCTAGTCAACCACTTCACAAAATCACATTTAGGACACAGACATTTTATTCTATCTTCTATAACTCCATTTTTAAATGCAAAATCTAGAAATTGATTCAAACCAAACAAATATCCAGTTGTGTTCCTCGGCAATCGAATCCAAGATTTATCCATTGGAAAAGTATTTGGAAAGATCTGAAACCTTTGAGAAATACGCGGTTTAGAATTGGCTTAAGGTCTCTATGGTCTAGTATGCAAATCCTAAAGCATTTGAAGTCAGTTGAGGAATAAATGTAATTTTCTTGAGCAAAATCCAACAATCTGTAAAATATTGAAGGAAGCAAGTCATTTACAAGCAGACATGTGTTTCTCATCGACCACACGACAAGCATCAGAGATAATAGAATGAAACATTAGGTTGCCTTTCTTATAAAATAAATAATTCATAGAGTCAACAGTGATTTCCAAAGGTTTATAAGCCAATCTTAAACGAAACAGGAGAGTCAAGAGTTTACAGCAGATGATGCAGCACCAATATAACGTGACGTTCAAGTGAAGAAGATTATGAAAGTGTGAAGAAGTTTTTCTCTGTAGGATTTGATGAGTTCAACTATGAAAGGGTTATTGCTAAAGTCAAATACAAATTTCATGTACATGAGAAAATTAGTTAAACAAAAGTATACAGAACAGCAGATCCAACTATTTCAAGCCAAGAACATACATGTGAATTGGTGGTATAATTCTACTAATCGAGGTAAAGTAATTAGATGCAATCAAGAAGCAAATAGGTTTTCAAATTCCAGAAAGCAAAATATTGGCTCTCTTCCACCTCAGGCAATTCTGACTCCTGATTCACATCCCACTTCAACTAAAAAAAAGGTACTGACTCTGCCTTTTTGTATGATTACTAATGCAGAAAAAATGTACCTTGAGACTGATTCAAACACAGAGTAGAGCAGAAAGAGGAAAAGCAGCCGGCGACAATTGTGTCTTCTCTGAAAGTTTCCAGGAGTTCTAAAATACACTTGCAAAAGAAAATATTTCAATTAAAACATCAATCACAGAAATTAACATATGCTAATGCTAGTAGGGCAAATATGTCATGTGAATTGCATTGATCCAAATAAATTCTTTAGTTGTTGTATAGTCAGACTTAAATGCTTGATTTGAGATGCTTTTTTTGAGTCTTACTCAGTTCTTAGTCTATCATGATTTTGAAATTGATAACATCTAGAATATATCTTGGTTAACTAGTTTAAGTTTCACAACCTTCCTAGTTACAATACGGTATATAGAAAGACGAGGGCACAAACTTAAACAAGCAGTGTATTAAATTCGAGATTTTAGATGGCAGATATCAAGTATGGAAGCACCCACTACTTGTCACATTAAATGCACACTTAGTACCAAGAAATTTATTTCTTTCAGAACTTAAGACAGTGCCTACACCCATACTCCCTCCTAGTCTTTTCTATTTGTCATTTAAGTTTTCTGTCCCCTATCTAGAAAATTATTTGACAACATGTATAGCTCACATTGTATAGATTTAAAAAATTGACAGTTCTGATCCAATAGATGCATCACAGGAGAAGTCTCACTCCCTCCACCACCCTTACATTAGGCTTATTCTCTCATTTCTTTCACACTACAACTTTGCACTTTTCACTACTTAAAAATATGAATGAGTGCAAAAGTATATGTATATGTCCAATTCCTTCTGTTATGTGTGCATATAGTGAAAGAACACACCCCAAAATTTACTGGAATCGGATGCCATACACAAATATAAAAAGCAAAAGTGACCGCCCAAACCCCCTCAAGTCTCATCTTTCTAGGCCTGGGGAGGTGTGTTTCTTCTCTTTTATGAAGAACTAACAAGAAAAAGAAGTGCACAAATGAAAACATATTGGTCCTTAAGAAAAATGTCCATGGACAGAAGCCATTCTTTCCATCACTATCCCAAGGCATTTCATGTATTGGGACCTCACCATATTTCTTCTCCCGGTTGGAGAGAAGTTATCAGCTATAATGTATGTATATTGGCCCCTGTGTTGAACAGGTACATAGCAGTGACAAGTGCATACTACAGAGGAGCACTAGGAGCTATGTTAGTTTACGACATAACAAAGAGACAGAGCTTTGATCGCGTAGCTAGATGGGTTGATGAACTGAGGGCAAATAAAAATAATGAAGAACTAGACATGTAATATGTACAAATAACAGCAATGAAGAACTACAGTTTTTATTTTTATTAAAGGATTAAAAATTGATGTTATTTCTTGTTCTGATTTTGAGGTCAGTGAGATGAAGAAATTATCTTCTTGCTCTTGCTAATCGTACTAGCTTTCGGGTGTTAAAATATATATTTGAACGAAATGAAACACAATCGCGCACATTTTGTTCACAAATTAATACATAAGTTCCACGGGTACTATTGACTATATTGAACCAAATGAAAATAATCCAAGAAGCAACTACAGGACATTTCACATGAAAATAGGATAACGTAACATATCGATATCAAATTGATGCCAACTCCATAAAAATGACACACAAGTTATTGCCAAAAAACAGAAACAGATTCTAAGTTGGGGCTGGAACAACTAGCAGGTCACAAAGCAATTCCTCTACACAAAAAAACCTAAATTTTAGAACCTAATGCAAAAGGAGAAAGAGGACTTACATATCCTTCTTCAAAATACATCGATCGATTCTACCAAATTTTTACAGATTCTACCAAATTAATAGAGAAAATAAACTTAAAATCCACATGCATGCAGAAAGAAAGACAAAAAAGTAGAATCAAAGAATGAAATAGGAAAATTAAAGCAAAATCAAAGAGGAAATTGTATGAAAGAGCAAAATCAAATAAACTTACATCCAATTGATTGATAGATCTGAAGTTTTCTTTCATATCTCTTTCATTTTGCAACAGAGGAGGCGCTGGAGAAAAGCAGAGAGCTACACGGGCTTGAAATCGGAGGAAATGAAGAAAAAATGGAAGAAATTAAATTTTTCAGCTTCAAAAATTTTGTTGTTGTTTACAGCTTCAAAATCTGTAGAATTATATGACGATTATATATATTATACTAATCAATTTACCTTGATTAGAAGAAATGGGTTTTCAAAGAGTCACTGCTATTGATTTTGGCATTTGCAGATTAAAGGAAATGGGTTTTCAAAGAGTCACTGCTATTTTTGATTAAGTGGAAAAAGAAAAAAATGAGAAAGGGGTTTGGGAAAATTAGAGAGGGAAAGGATTAAAAGACGAGGGAAATATTGGGTCAGTGGCTATTTTTTAACGATTGCGGAGGTTAGACACCGCCACAAATATAATATATTTGCGGGGTTAAATAAAATCCCCACAATTTGTTATATATTGCGGAGGTTACAGAAACCGCCGCAATAAAACCATCGCAAATTTAGCATTTTTTTGTAGTGTATGTTGCATCGAACCCACAAGTTGTTTTAAAGTATTGGTCAAGGCTATCCATTACCTACAGGTGTGAATAATTTTTTTCTCTTTTACTCCTTCCGATTCAAAATAAGTAATTTTTTGGTATATTTTTTGTGGTCCAAAATAAATGATTTTCCAAATTTCAAGAATGAATTAATCATTTTTTTCCTACATTGCCCTTGGAGTAAACAGGGTTGGAGTATGTGTTAGAAGTGTTTATGTGAGATAGTAAAGGTTAATATAATCAATTTCATTGCTAATTAATGTTAAAATGTGGATTTCTTAATATGTGTGAAAACATCCAAAAAGTCACTTATTTTGGACTGGAAGGAGTATAAAAATATTAACACCGCTTACAAGAAATTCTGCGTTCGCCCCTGCATGCAGGTACCAATCTTCACTAGTTACGTGACATTTTTAAACTCACAAGTGTTTTGTTTTTTTTGTTTGGAGACCATAGTTTAGTACATAGGTTTGTATTATTACACTAGTTCATATTTTTGGTTTGTACTAATTAGTTGGATGTCACGTTTTAGGGCATGGAGGCATGGGATAGCCGCAGCTGCGGCTGCGTACGGTGCAGCACATGGTGCTGCAAGTCATGGACGGGGCGGCGGTTATTATGGACATGGAAAATTCAAGCATGGCAAGTTTAAGGGTGGAAAGAAGTTTGGCAAGAAATTCAAGAAGTGGAAATAAGCACTTCAGTTTCTGTGTATATCATCCTCATTTTGCAATTCAAATTCAAAGTAGATGAATTCTTGTACTATTTTTCCCGACAATGGAATGGTACACGTCTTGTAGTCTATTGACTCATTTTTCCTTGAAATATTGCAACATTAAAGTGTTTCATAATGAGTTTGAATAAGATGGCCCAAGTGGCCAATACATGTAGTCTCATTTGCAGCCAGAAAAAATTAAAACTTAGGCAAAGACAACATGACGATGGTACGATTCTTACATCTTATGGTGATATGGTCTATTTAGAGTACTTCTTGAGTTTTTGTTTTCATTCTTTCATGTGGAGGAAAACAATTTAAGTCACATACATAAATTAATGGTGTAATGATTTGTACAACATCAGTGTAGTTAGTTGAGTATAATATAAGATTTTCCATATTTTGGCCTTTTCCTTATCGAAAGTAGACACGTCATGTACGCGTTTAAGTAACGCGTGGAATAAATTAAATATCTTCCACTAATAAATACTCATAGACCATATCCACCCTTTAGAAATCTTCATTCGAAAAACTTTGCTTAACGTTCGCTCAACAACTTCTCGAGCAGAATCTGTAAGAACCCTTCCTCTTTTACTTCTGTATAATGCTTTCCTAAGCCATGCATGAATGGTCAAATTGGATCTGAGTTACCCTTGTGTTTTAAAATAAAAATAAAAAGATCTGTTATTTACAAGTTTGATCTTTTAAACCCGTGTGTTTGATATTTTCTTGATCTGCGTTTTGGTCAAATGGAAAATCAGAGGGTTTGGTCCCACCATTTTGATTTCTTGAGCTATTTGTTGTATGATCACCAAATAGAGATTAGATAGATCAACTTCGATTATCGTTTTTTTATTTTTTCTTTTGGGTTGAGAATTGTCCTGCCCTGAAACTGAATTTGGATGCTTTAGAAGCTGATTACTGTCCTTTTACATGATTTTATCAAAGGGAATAGAGAACTGTTTTATGAGGTTTTTGTCTTTTGATGTGTACCACAAAAGTGTGGCCATGTAACCTAGATTATATTCAGCAAATAAAAAATGAATGAATCTTTGGCTGTAGTTCCTTTTGCTTCATTATATTCTAGTCACTTCTCCAAAAAAAAATATTCCTTTCCCTTTACCTCAAAATATAAACTGAATTACTTTAACCTCTGTTGTTTCTGACTTATCCAAAAAAAGGGGACTAGTCTTGAAGAGGTGTTGGTTTGTTTTTCCTAAAGGTGATCTGAAAATTTAATCAAATCTGTTGGATCTGATTTTTGAATTTGATGGAGAGAATGGTACTGCCCAGAAATCCACAAAAAAATGTTAATGCCTACACTTCTGCAATTTTGATTGTAACTTATCATGTTAAATTTACATTTTCACCTACATTTCTGTTAGTAGCTTATCACTTTTTATTGTCCACTCTTTTCTTGTGTTTTAGAGTGCTAACTGTATCCTGTATTACAATTTCCACCCTTTATGTTTAACCGTTTATTGTGTGTTCTGATATGAGCTCAAAGCTAGTGGGTGCACATACTCTGTCTTTGACTGGTTGATGGTTCCGAAAGGCTCGTAATCTCCATCTTGTGCAAATTTCATGTTATTCCGAATTCGACATTGTTGTAATATGTTTTGACATGTAACAGGTACTAGTAGTGAAATATGGGAGGTGGACAGGATGGGTCTGATAAGGGACTCTTTTCCCATCTTATACCCGGTATGACTGGTCATTCTTCTGGTCATGGATATCCACCGGGGCAGTACCCTCCGCCGCCTGGTGCTTACCCTCCGCAGCAAGGGTATCCTCCTCAAGGATATCCTCCTCAGGGTTATCCTCCGCACGGAGGAGGATACCCACCTGCAGGATATCCTCCACAAGGATATCCTCCTGCTGGTGGTCACCACGCTTCTCCACACCAATCAGGTATTATCTTTGGAACTGATTTATTTAGGCCTCAATGAGTAATAGAAAGCTGTAACTATAGCAAGTGCACCATATCTTGGATTTGTCTAGTTAAATTTGTTTGAATTTCTTTTACAACTAGATGCACAAATATGACAAGAACAGTTTATATATATATATATATATATATAGAGAGAGAGAACTGAAACAGAGTAGATACAATTCTAGGTGTGCTTCATAATAGCTAGCTACTTTTTGACATTGTTGATGGTATTTTTTGCCCTTTTGTTGGTTGTTATATTTCAGGTCATGGGGGCATGGGGGCGATGTTAGCAGGAGGTGCTGCAGCTGCAGCTGCTGCCTATGGTGCTCATCACCTGGCACACGGAAGTGGATCTCACATGGCACACGGTGCTGCTCACTATGGACATGGAGGCGGTCATTATGGAGGCAAGTTTAAGCATGGCAAGCATGGGAAATTCAAGCACGGAAAGCATGGCAAGTTTAAGCATGGCAAAGGCGGGATGTTCGGAGGCAAATTCAAGAAGTGGAAGTAAACTCTAGTGTCTATTTATAATAAAAATATCAACTTCACCTCGCTTTTTACATTTTGTGTGCTAATACTCCAAAGTCTCTTTAAATAAGACATACTACATGTTATAATTGGCCTATAGGCCTGTGAGATGTTCTCTTGTTATATTGCATTTTCAATGCTAAATTGTGTGTTGGATTGCCCCAGATGGCCTAAAACTTTTCTTCTGTTTTACTGCATTTCCTCTTTGAAAATAGACTAAAGAAATCGGAATAGTGGTAAAATCAAATTAGGAGCGTCTTTTTGTACAATATCGCACTAGCAACAGTATTAGTTCACAACTTCTCTTCAAGTTTTATTTTCAATTGTTTGTTTCTGTACGAGGCTAGAAGTTATGAAGTTAAATGTAGTTGCAAAAACTTCCAACTTTTTATTTTTTCGTTCAACTCTTTGTTTGCGATGATTGCGTTTTCATATAGGCAAAATATCCTAATAGACACCTCTACTTATTTTGTTTTGATATCACGGTCTTTTTACTCCGCCAAGTTTTAATCAGACCAAAATCACTGGTCCTAACATGGAGGACGTATCAGATCCACATCCACCTCAGATTATTTAACGCCACATCGTTATTTATTTTAACCACCAATTATTTTTTATAAAAATTCCAATTCCATCTCCTTTTTTCTCTAACAAAAAAAAGTATCTCAAACTTTCCTCTCTTCTACCCATTTCATCTCTCCCTCCTCACCCACCACTAACCACCCCTTCGTCCTCCATCCGAAAACACACAACCAGACCCACTTTATCTTCTTTTCGTCACAAATCACAATCTTTCTCCATTTCATAAGGAAGGGCATCTCCAACTCTCTTTCATTTTTCCACAACGAGGGCATTTTTTGTCATACTTGGGCTCCGATGCTCCCCATTTTTCCCCCAAAATGGAAGATGATTAGTGTTACTCCAAATATGGAGTGACACTATTCATCTCCTCCATTACTATTTACCCGTATTTTATTATTATTTTTATTATTTAACTTTTTTAATTTATCTCTTTAAATATATCTAATTATATTTTATAATATTAATTTTACATCTTAACTTTGGCACATAATTTTGATAAATTAATTCTCGTGCATTTATTATTTTTTTGTAAAATTGTAAGTCAATTTTATTATAAGTTAACATTGTACAAAAATATATAATCATCTCAAAAAATAAATGGTGCAATTTTTAGCTCGTCACAAAAATATTAAGGACAAAGATGCTCATTTTGCACTTCGAATGCATTAATAGATCATTTATGAGCATAATAGCGGTGAAAGTTGATATGTGAACCTGTTTGACTGAGCACAGAATTTAAGAAAAAATGAAGACTTTTGAAATTTGTGGTCCTAACAAATTAAAAAGGGGTCCAAAGTATTTGTGTGGTTATAAAAGCTTCTCATTAAGGGTAGAATTGTAAGTTTAAGCTAAATTGTTTTCAAATTTAGAAAGGAGTCATTCTTTTTGGAACGGGCCAAAAAGGAAACATGTTCACATAAACTGGAACGGAAGGAGTAATATTTAATATGAATTTTACCATAATATAATATGCATTTAATTATCTTGTACCTCAATGATATCATTTTTATTTGAATTATCTGTTAATATATATAATCTATAATATTTGCTTACAATTTATCTAATTTAAAAAATTTATGGTATAAAATAATTTTATATTAAAATAAATGTGATGAATATGTAAAAAAAAGTAGAAAAGATAGATTTTCTTTAATAGAAATAAAAAATAAAATTTAAATAAAAGATAATAATATATATTGAAGAGAGAGAAGAATATAAAATATAATATATTTTTTTTAAAGTAAGAAATGAATTTTGGAGTTTACTCCATTTTGGAAGAGAACAAGGGTCTAATAGCCTGTTTGACCAAACTTTCTTTTTTGGGTCAAAAGTGCTTTTTTGGCCAAAAACACTTTAGGCCAAAAAATGAGGTGTTTGGACAAGCTTTTGGAAGGAAAAAAGTGCTTTTGAGGAGAAGCAGAAGCAGAAAAAAGTAGCTTCTCTCCAAAAGCACTTTTCTGAGAAACACTTTTGAAAAAGATACACTTAGAAGCAGTTTTCAAAAGCTTGGTCAAACACTAATTACTGCTTAAAAGTGCTTTTCAAATTAAAAGTACTTTTGGAAAAAACACTTCTCAAAAATAAGCTAATTTTAAAAATTTAACCAAACGGGCTATAAGTCAGGTGGACCAGTTTTGCTAGTCCACTACCTCTCCTCTTGTCTTCTTTACCTTCACGTCACACTCTCAAAACCTAGACAACAAACGAATCAGCAAGCAACATTATAGATCCCCATTTTCACTAGAGTTCTGGTTGGTTTTGATTGGTGAAAATAGTGATTACGGATGGTATTATTTGTCTTATCTATACTATATTAACAATATGAAGGCCTATCAAAATATCGTTTATTTTTTTTACTCCTAATATTGTTCTAAGTTGGATATAATTGTAATAGTAAATTAGCACTAAATTTTTATTTTTGGAAAAAATCAAAAACTGCCGACTATTTATGAACATGTTTTTAGTTTTAGGAGTCTTTTAGTTTAAACTGCCGAATATATAGGTGCGGTCTGTTTAGGTTTATTAGGAGTCTTTAGTTTTCTCTTTGTGTAGGATAGGTTACTTTATTATGTAGCAATTTTGTTATGTGTAGGATTCTTTAGTCTTTAGTTTGTTTTAAGATTTCTACGTATGTCCTTTCTTTGGGTAGGTATTCATAAGTTTTGATTAGTGCTGCAAATTGCAAAGATCGCAGATTGATGCAAGCAGGTTACCAATATTTTATTAAAGAATAATGATCGCAGTTTTTTTTTTTTTTTGTGATTGCTTAAGCTTGATTAATTTTGATATGTAGTTCATCTTTAATTATGTTCGATGGTTTTTTAATATTATGTTATTCTTTTATGTTGCAAATCGCATAAATTGCAGACTGATGAACATGTTTATATTTCATTAAAGAATAATGATCACAAAAGATTTTTTCTGTAGTGGTAGAAACTTGATTAATTTGAATATGTAATTATTCTTTAACTATTTAATGGGTTTTTAATACTATATCGGTCTTTAATCCATCTTAATTAATCAACAAAAAGCTTTGAAATATTTATTGCAATAGAAGAAGCTACAATAATGACTTGCCAACAAACCAAATAAGGGTAGAAAGAAGTAAACAATTAATATTGTCTTTATTGCAATAAATAAAGCATATGGCCTAAAATATTTTTTCATATGAAAAATTATATGTTGTACTTTCATGGAGTATATCAATTTCACGACTAAGGATTTATTGGTTATAACAACACAATCAAGGTGACAACAAAAAGGAACGTACAGAGATAGTATATCTGATATAACAACGTAACATATTATTATTTATAAATAAAATATTTGTGGTTACAAATACTATATAATGAACTTATTTGAAGTCCTCATCTTTACATGCAGCCAGTTACTTTAAATTAAGTATCACATAATGTGATAATATTTACCTTTTCATTTTAATGAATGTCGCATCCATTCTTATTCTATATTTTTATAATTTATATTAAAAGTACGAAAACTCTTAGTGAAATGTCGTTCATCTTTTTTATCCTTTAAGAAAATAGAGTATACATTGGATAAAATAATAATTTAGTTATTTCCTAATATGTAAAAATACTCATTTAACTATTTTCTTTATGTAGGAACACTCATTTAATTATTTTTCTAAAGGACTACAAAATCAACTAAATTGTATATATTACATTCTTCCTTATTTGGATTACGTAGAAAAATTTAATATTTAGAACTTAAAAAATATAATATTTTATTTTATATAAATTTTTACACTTAAATAAATTATATATAAATGACAAGAAAAGGAAGGAAATAAAAATACCAACCAAATAGAACGTAACCACTTGGTATTTAGAAGTTTATCCCTTGGGACATATGCCAAGAATTCAATCAAAAAACAAAGAGGACGTACAACATTCTTGGAAAATGGCGGAGTAACTTTTTTTATGTTTCGATTTAGGTGAAACTCTTTTATATACTAAAATACTTTAAAATATACAAAACTATTTCCCACTCATTTGATTTTCTTACAATTTGACAAAAGAATTTTTATTCGATAAAATAGTAACTGAGTTCTTCTTCTTGTGGTCGGCACTAATTATAATCGAATATTTAAAATTTGGTATGAGCTAAAATTAACAATTTAAATTAATAAAATATAATTTATATATTTTGTTGCTGAAATAAATAATTAAATATTTAGAGTAGCTAATTAGCAAAAATTAATTAATTTCATTAGTTTTTCAAATTGATCATACAAGTAACACAATCTTCAGGTTGACAAAATTTTAGGCTTAAATAGATATATTTCAATAAAAAAGACCATCGATGATGAAAGAAATTAGAAAATAAATTCGAATCAATTACAATATAGTATTAAAAATTAACTTGGTTAAAATTCAGAATAGAAGAAATAAGAACGAAATAATAAGAATGACCCTTGTGGTCCGGCCCTTCCTCGGACCCCGCATATAACGGGAGCTTAGTGCACTGGGCTGCCCTTAAGAATGAAATAATAAGTATTCAAAATAAGTTGATATTATTATTATTATTATTATTATTATTATTATTATTATTATTATTATTATTATTATTATTATTATTATTATTATTATTATTATTCATCTATTTCAATAAACGACCCTCTACAATTTTTGTATACGTAATAAGTTATTGGTTGTAAAATACACATTTGTTTCTTATTTATTCATTTTTTCCTAGAAGCTATATGACCTAACCGTTCATTCCAATAGCTATAAAAGAAATATACAATTTTTTAAGTGTTAATTTGATGACTGTTTGAAGAATTATAATAAAAATATATAACGATTTCAATCATGTTATATTTAATATTATGTCACAAAAATGACTACAACTTTTGTAAGCTTATCCTAAAGTGTATGCCCTTCAAATTAATATAAAATATATGTGCTCAATTTTTTTTTTACGTGTGAACCAGTTTCTTCTAAAATTCATATAATGGCTCACTTTATTCCAAATCTCTAAAAAAATATATGTAGTAATTTTTATTGATGGCCTTTTGAAGAATCATAATAAAAAAATATAATACATATCGAAATTTAATTACCCAAAAATCGATATATCGATCATTTTAGATTCAATATCATGTTGCAAGAATTACTATAATTTTGTATGATTTTTTTCAAAGATATGCCCTTCAAATTAAGAAGAAATACATGTTCTCCAATTGAAACGTGTATCGATCATTTTACCTCTTATAAATAAATTTTAGAATTGTTATAAAACTAATTATTTTCTAATTTAATGACAAATGGAGTTAATCAATGTTAGAATTTTTTAAATACTAATTCTACTTGAAGTATGATATATCAAAACCAAACATACTCTTTCAAATATAATTCCGAGTCATTTTCTAGTGTATTTTACTAGCTTACTTTAGTTTTTTTTTTGTTTTTGAATGTCTTTTTTCATTTTTAGGGCACTTTGATTTTGTGTTCATCTGAAATTCATGGATTATTCGTTGTTTGCTATATGTGTGATGTTCTATCCACTATTTATGTTTTTCAATGACTATGTGTACTACTAAAACTGAAAGGAAGCATGCTACTTTATTTATTAAAAATTGATATAAATTTTAAGTTGAATTATTAACTGATGATTAAGGATTTCTGTGAGACGTTTTTTCTTAATTGAGTTAGTTATACGTACACGGTAAATATTAATGACTATTGTTAGGAACTTATACTTTTAGTTCATAACTCAAACGCTCATTGAGATAGTATACACGTGCGATGCGCATACCTTGAACGATTTTTTTTTTAATCATATTGAACGTAAAGTTCTTATTGGATGAATAATAATTACAATTAAATATTTAAAACTTGGGATGAGATATTATTAAGATTTGAATCAACAATAAAAAAATCACTTTAACGTTAAAAACAATCATAATTAACCAAAAAGTCTTTGATTTAACTAATTTGTGAAATGTAAGTCATTCTTTTCGAAATTTATAATAAAATAGATTATAATATAGTAGTAAGAGTCAAACTGTTAAAAATGCAAACGTTAAAAATAATAAGTATGAAACATTAGAAGACAAAATATATCTAAGTTAGTTGCCATTAATTAATTTTCTTTTCGGTATTCATTCAAATAAATGACAACTCCCCATACTTTTCTCTATACAAAGTTACTTATTTTAAAACATTAACCTAATGTATTTTACTGAGTGACACTAAACAGACGTGCAACGCATAGTACACTAAAACTAGTATTTTTAAAAAACGTGAGAGGATTAATGGCTACGGAGTTGTTTAAGGTGGGATTCTCGTTCAAATTTTAGCCAAGTGACTACGACATTCTAACTTTCACTAACACTAAATCTCAATTTCATAAATACCAAATATGTCCACCTCTTAAAACGAATATCTCCTTCTCCCACCCAGAAAGAGAGAAAGAAACACGCTAAAGATTTGTCTACTAAGAAACTATGATTAATAAATTTTTGAACAAGTTTTTCTTTTTACAAATCTGAGAGAAATTAAATGGGCAAGCATGAAAATAGAGAAGAAGGGACTAATGAAAATTGATTGGCGGAGAAGCAAAAAATAGCTGGAGCTCTTGATGTTATGGTGGAGATGGAAAAATCGAATGGGCCAGGAGGAATAAAAGGGGGGAGACGAAAAAATTGTTTGGCACTACATTTTATTTATTTATTTAATATTTTTAATCAATATTAATCAACCACTTGCTTTCGGGAGCGTGTAATTGCTATTCAGCAAAACAAGTGTCACATCAACTTGGTCGACGGTTAATTTTTTTTTAAAAATGTATAAGATCAGTGTCTACTTAAAACTTTGTGAAAATTGGGAATCGAGATGTCAATACTAAACAAGTAGAGACGTCTATTATGCGTTTCATCTATAAAGTTAGAAGTGGGGAAGTATATAAGTAGTTAATTGAGAGTACTTGGATTGATCATTTAGGAGCCAACGGAAAAACTTTTTTGTGCGAGAATCTCTTTTCGTTTTCCCTCCCTCTAATTAAAGCATAAAGAATTCAAGACCTTTTGTACTCTTTTTTTCATAAACTTTATTCTGTTTTATTTTTTGGAAATAGCTCGTAAGACCAAGGAAATGTTAGACCCATACAATAAAGAGAAGACTATTAAATTGGGTGTCACCCGTACATTTTAGTTCATATCCTCCATTGCAATCGATCTTAGCTGTGCATCACTGCTCTTACCCTTAACTTTTGGTAAAAGTAACAATCCAACTAGATTTTACTCCAAAATTGATAAACTAGGACCGAGTCTTACCTCTATACTTGGAAAAATATTCAAACTGTTGAAAGATTGTATACAGTTAAAATCGGAGAGATCCATTTTGTGTTTAGTATGGCATTTCGTAGCCATTCGCAGGAGGTTCGAGGTACAGTTCGGGGCCCGGCCTCGAATGTTCCCTATGTTCGACCTCGGGTACTGCAAATCGGTGACTGTCGTGAGCAAGCGGCACGTGGGCGAAGTTGACCAGGTCTACAGAAGTAGTACAAGTCCGTACCGTAACATTAAATAGTTGTACCAGTTGCATATCTTTGTAATAAATGCTTATGTACTATGTTGAGATTCTCCCTCCTATATAAAGGGGACCCTTATCATTTTTTGCACACATTATATTCAATATAAGCAACAAGAACATTCTCAACTATCTAAACTCAAACATTCTCTATTATTGATTCCTTTTATTCATTGCTTACATTTACTTCGTTCCATTTATTGTTCTTCATTTATTATTCATCATTGATCATAAATACCCTCCTTCGAGGCCCATAAAACTGTAATAGCTTCATCGACCGCTCACCATTAGCCCCGAGCTTCGACCTCGAGGACTTAACTCGGCCAGCTCGGAACTCCCGACCTGAGGCAGCCTGGTTTACCCATTTCAATCCTTTATAGTTTTGCCATGTTTCTTTAACTCACAATTAGCATCTATTGCTTAACAACTAACATTAAAATAAATTATATTTTTTCAGAACCACATAATCAAATTTAATTGTAATTACAATTTTCAAGGTAAACAGTTTGACGCCCACCGTGGGGCTAAAAATAATAGTGATTGTTTTAGTGCTGGTTCACTGAAAAACGCAAGTTATTCTTCACACTTGTTCTAGTCCAAGAATCTTTTGATTTAAGGTCAAAATATCTAACTCAGTAAATGCACACGAAAACAACGGTGCGAGGACTATGAAGAGAACGGTGTAGTTGTTTCAGGCGCTGGTGTACCACCGCGGAACCCTGAGGACGCACCAAACCCAAACCCAGTGAATGTGGGCTCACGCAACGCCCAACATGTCGATATTAGCTCCCGCACTAACGGAGATATACGCCGGGAAGAAGAATAGGAGGTTCAGAAGACTCCAGCTCGAGAAGAAAGAGAGGTTAACCTTCACGTTATTTTTGAAATGTTGCAGGCACAACAGTTGGAAATTGCACAGCTGCAAAGCCACCAAAAAACTCCAAGTACAACAGCACCGGGAACGACTCCCCGAGTCGAACAGGCACCGGAAAGGTCGAGCAACAACGGGTCAGCAGTCGACCCCGCTATTATGAAAATGCTCGAAGACCTCACAAAGAGAATTGAATCAGGCGAAAAGAAAATAGAAGCCATAGACAAAAAGGTGGAAACCTACAACGCGAGGGTCGACCAGATCCCAAGCGCACCCCCTGTTCTAAAGGGTGTAGATTCAACGAAGTTCGTGCAAAGGTCGTTCCATCAAGCGCGGACCCGAAGAAATTCAGAATGCCTGATTTACCGAAATACAACGAGACCTCGGACCCACCCCAACGAGCACATTACTGCCTACACTTGTGTCGTGAAAGGGAACGACTTGAAGGAGGACGAGATTAAATCCGTCCTATTGAAAAAGTTTGGAGAAACACTATCAAAGGGGGCCATGATGTGGTATCACAACCCAACCCTAATTCGATAGACTCGTTTGCCATGCTGGCAGACTCTTTCATAAAGGCACATGCTGGTGCCATCAAGGTTTCTACAAGGAAATCCGACGTCTTCAAATTCAAACAGAGAGAAAGTCAGATGCTTCGGGAATTCATATCTCGCTTTCAAATGGAGCGAATGGAGTTACCACCGGTCTCCAATGATTGGGCAGTACAGTCCTTCACCCAATGTTTGAATGAATGGGGTTCGATAGCTTCGAAACAACTGAAGCGGAACTTGGTTGAATATCCCGCCATCACCTAGGCGAATGTCCACACCCGATATCAACCGAAGATTAGGGTAGAAGATAACCAACTAGGGGGCCCCTCGGGCTTGGTATATCCTAGCAGGATCTTGGCAAAGGAACAAGGCCAAATAAGGAAAGGTACCAGCCATACACCGAAGATCGAAGGAACGCCCCGAGGTGCAACATACCTCGAAATGACCGAAGGGCAGATCGAGGTCAGAATCCTCGGGGACTCATGAGTAGATTCGATTTCGACAAACACGTAGGACCGGTAGAGGCACCCCGGCTATAAAAATACAACTTCAATGTTGATGTTTCAGACAACGTGTCGGCCATAGGTAAAATCAAGGACACTAAATGGCCAAAGCCCATACTATCAGATCCGCCATAAAGAAACCATAACCTGATATGCGAGTTTCACGGCTCGCACGGTCATAGGACCGAAGATTGCAGACAGCTCTAGGAGGAAGTTGCCCGGCCAATCAACAAAGGGCACCTTCGAGAGTTCCTCAGCGATCGAGCTAAAAATCAATTGGGGGAAAGAGAGGCGAACATAAAAAATGAAACAGAAGAACCACAACATGCCATCCACATGATCATGGGAGGGATCGACACCCCACAGGAACCTATCCTCAGACGGACAAAAATATCCATCACTAGAGAAAAGTGAACTCGAGGTTGCATACCCGAGGACGCTCTCACATTCAACGATGAAGACATCGAGACCGTGTCTCAGCCTCACAACGACGCGTCGGTAATTTCTTTTCTTGTGAATACATTTCAAATTAAACGTGTGTTTGTGGTCCAGGTAGCTCGGCCAACATAATTAGGTCGAGGGTGGTGGAGCAGCTCGGACTGCTCGACCATATCGTGACTGCCTCTCGAGTCCTCGATGGATTCAACATGGAAAGCGAAACAACAAAATGGGAGATCACCCTCCAGGTTAACGTGGCCGGCACAACCCAGAATACCAAGTTTCATGTCTTTGATGGAGACATGAGATACAATGCCTTGCTCGGAAGGTCGTGGATACACTACATGAGGGAAGTACCATCAACCCTTCATCAAATGATGTAATTCCCAACCAAAGAGGGAATAAAGACGGTATCCGGGGAGCAACATGCAGCAAAAGAGATGTTCACGGTACACGATGTGGTACCGACACCTTTTACTTCGAAGGAGCTAAAAGGATAAGCAAACGGTTAAGTAGAAATTAGGAGCCACATCCTCGGCTATGCCCGAGAAGACTCCTAAAGGACCGTACCGCATCCTCAAAACAAGCAGTTGAAGCGCATCGAGGCCCGAACGCCATCACCGCTAAGGTATAATTGTCTTCCTTTTTTTTATTTTTTTACGCTGACCTACATGAAGGTGTCCGATAAAAATAAATCGAATCACCTCCAAGCTTGAAGACCTTAGGTTTTAAAGCATGCGCTGCACTCTTTTCCTTCGATCGGATTTTATCCCAGAAAGGGTTTTACCGGCAAGGTTTTTAACGAGGCAACATCTATGTGCTACCTAAGGAGAACCTAGAAAAGTATTCAAGGTTTCTCTCCAACCAACCTCAAATAATGGGGGGCACCCCCCCTGGACGTCACCTCCTCGAAAAAACCAAAATAAGCTAGAAAGGGTTTCGATAGGAAAATGATGCATCGGGCCAAACGGTCAAATGAGTCGTGTCCGCATAGATTAATCGAACCTCCGACAACAATAACTATGTATACTTGTACCAAGTAATCAAAGGAATATATTTTGCGCCTCAGAGAAATTTGTTGTTTTCACAAGAAACGGTTCCAGGGTCGATTCAAAAAACCCACACTCGGGACTGACACCAAAAAACCTTCGATATCTCGGGGACTGTCGCCGACTGTCACCTCATCAAGGTTATCAAAACTCGACGTCATAAAACCTCAGGTCGGCAATATCAAATATGTAAGTCCTATGGGAACGACCAAATTTGTAAGTCCTACGGGCATGACCAAATATGTAAGTCCTACGGGCATGACCAAATCTGTAAGTTCTACAGGCATGATCAAATCAACAAGACCTTAAAAAGGTATAATCCCAATATTAAAGACAAGTCTATATATTCAAACTTGTAAGACCCCTAAAAAGGCATACCCTCAATATGGACGCCGAGGATACTTCACTCGGGGACTCAAAGGCTCAGGCCAAACACAACGACTCCGATCATAAGGCTACGGCCAAACACAACGACTCCTATCAGAAGGCTACGACCAAACACAATGACTCCGATCGATAGGCTCCGTCCAAACTAACGCGACTCAGGGACGTCCGACTGTCGCCGTAAAATCAAATCCTTCGAAGTTACTTTGGAAAGAACCGGTTAAATCAGGCTACCCCCATCATAAGAAAAAAGAGCTTCGATCATATTCATGTCAGCTCCAAACAATGAAAAGGCTTCGAAACAGTTCAGCCATAGGGAAAAACCTTCTGAGGTGCTCATTTATCGTCACATAACAACTCACAATCGAGGTTCTTATCGAGTCGTCGAAGAGTTGGACGAACGCAAAAATTTCAAAGTCTTTAACGAGGGAAAATATGGCCATATTAAATGTCGTATCGACCCAACGTGTAAGAGCCTTGGCTCCAACTTAAAGAGCCTCAAAACTAATTCTAAAAAACCTAAGGGTCGATGAGCTCGAGTCGTAACCCGACTCGAGGAGTGAGCCCAAAACGCTTAACTAAAATGCCTAAGGGCAAACGCATTGGAGCCTAGGGGCCAACATCAAAAAGCCTACGGGCCGATTAAAGGTCATATTGACCCCATGCTTAAGAGCTTAAACGCCATCCTAACAAGCCTCAGGCTAATCTATAAACCTAAGGGTTTTTCGACAATTCGTCGGACCAGCTTTCGACAATTAAAATTCAAGGCAAGAAGAAAACATATGCAAGCAAGTTGAAAGAATCGGAAGATTTTCCATATATATATATATATATATATATATATATATATATATATATATCACAAATGTACATTCACAGATGCTCCCACAGAGACGCTTGCACAAAACAGAAAAAGAGAAATCCTAGTCTACTTCCCCCCAGGGATTGTGGCTCTATCGGCCTCTTTTTCATTATCCTCGGAATCGGACACGATGAATTTGGCGTCATATTCACCCACCCTAGCCTGCTCTNCCCCCCCCGGGGACTGTTGCTCTATCGGCCTCTTCTTCATTATCCTCGGAATCAAACGCGAGGAATTTCGCATCGTATTCATCCTCCCTAGCCAGCTCTATCTCTTCCGAGAGATCAAAGCCCCTAGCATGGATCTCCTCGAGGGTTTCCCTTCGGGATCTGCATCGGGCATAAGCTCTTCTCCTGCTTTCATGATCAGAATCCCCTCTCAACTCGGCACGAGCATCAACGACGTCTTTGAAATAGATGACCACTTTCTTATCAGCCTTAGCTCGAATCTCTTCAGCTTCGGCTCGGGCGTCCACGACCTCGGCCTTTATCTTCAAGAGATCAGACTCAAGCTTTGCAATCCTACTCGTCTGCACCGAGCTGTCTTCACAGGCATTCCGGAGGTGTACTCTGAGGGGCAGAAACCTTGGGTAAATATTCTTCTTGGCAGCAACATGGGCTTATCTGAGCCTTTAGATCACTACACTCATGGTTGGCTTGGCCAACTCTGCCCCAGAGGCATTCCAAATCCTCCGTCTTTCTCTGCAGTTGTGATATCAAATGTCAATCTCAAGAGATGGGAGTAGAAGCTTGCACATCGCCAAAATGAAGGTTACCTGTCTCTCGAGGTTGTCTTCGTAGTTCGGGCATCGACTCACCTCGTATCGAAGGTGTGTCAACTCCTTTCCCCTTTTATCACAAAGGAGCTTGAGGAATTTCTCCCCGTCCAAGGCTTTTCGCAACCAAGCCTCGTGGCGAAGCAACTCGGACTTGAGCTTACCAAAAGCCTGTGAAAGAGGAGATCCGGTTAAAAAAATGGAAGCACGGAGTTAAGAAAGGCAAAAAGATCGTTAAAACTTACCAAAGCACAAAATCGCTGGGCCTCCTCGAAGGCCAATTGGGCATCCCCCGGCCTCTTTGTCCCCAGTCGAACTATCCCAAGAGGGTACACCATCATTAGGGACTCCCCTCCCATCATACGACCCTCGACCCCGAACGTCCCCCGAAGTACCTTCGATGGGAGAAGAAATTAGCTGCAGCAAACCCTTCCCCCTCGAAGTACCTTCGTCGGGGGAAGAAAATAGTGGTAAAGGAGGAACCATTCTCCCAAGGCTGAAGACTTAGGACCTAAAAATCTCAGCTTCTTCGCCTTTATGCCTCTAAGCGGACCTTGCCTCATTATGGGTTTCCTCACCCATTGAGGACTCTTTCCGTTTATTCTCATTCTTCAGTTCCGAGGCCGACTCCTCCTCCTCCTCCCCAAAGGGACACAGTCCCATCTTGGAGAAATCTCCAAAGCCTGCATTAAAGGAGTTAACAAAAGGGAAAGCTCTTCCTAAAAAAGAAAAATAACTTCATAGCACCTACCATGGTGTATGGCCTCCCATCCACCCTTCAACAGGTATCGCCACTTACTCTCATCATAAGTCGAACATGCCGCCAATCTCCGAATCCAGTACGCCAAGTCGGGGATCTCAAATGGAATCCACGAAGTTGTCGCAAAATGGAAGGGAAGACATTATTATGAAGCCAGCCTCTGCTACAGACGAAATGATAAAAGCACGCGTGTACCACTTACGTGTAAAATTCCATTTCTCAGGAAATGGCATGAACTCCGTCGGGATAATATTGGTAGTCTGCACTCAAACAAATCAATTCATCCACCCACGGTCCCTCTCTTCTTCATCGCTGGCAACGAGGGGCCGGGTGGACCGACATCGGAGGGTGATCAAGCCCCGACAATGTGAGGGCCGATATAATCTGACGAGATGACTAAGGGTGAACACGAGCCTAGCTTTCTCGGCAAAGAACCTCATCATTAGTACTATCTTCCAAGAGGACGGGTGAACCTATGCCAGGGTAACCCGATACCTCCTTCAAAGGTCAAGCACAACTTTGTCGAGGGGGCCCAACGTAAAGGGGTACGTGCATACGTTCACAAATACCTCTACAGGGTCGTGATGCCCTCTTCAGGGGAAGGTACCTACAGTACCACCCCTTCTCCCTATCCGCAGTCTCTCCTCACAGCCTCGAGCTCCGAGGTTTTCTCTCCTGACACCGACGGTGTACCACGACCAGACAAGAAGGAGAGGCAGAACTCTCCTCTTCTTGGAGAGCGGATTTTGACATAGTGGCCATAGATACTCCGGCACGAGGAGGGCGAAATAAGGAGAAAGCTTTGAATTAAAATGGATAAAGATCTAGTGAAAGAAAGAAGGACTTTGTAAAGGAGACAATTGTCCAAAGCAGTAAAGTCTTCAAATGAAGAAAGCAAATGTATTTATAGAGCGAGCGATGACTGTTCGCCTACTTTGAAGGCCAATTAATTTTGACCATATCTTTACCACTTTTTGAAAGGCGAGCCAGTGGGACAACCACGGTCACTCCACAGGCCATGTCATATGAACTATATTGCCCAAGGGCCCGAGGCCCCCCATGCCAATCTGACCTCGAGATGGTAACCTATCTCGAGGATCTCTTCTATTTACAATTACGAGCTCTAAGGAGCCATCAATATCAATTTAACCTCGAGATGGTACCCGATCTTGAGGATTCAGGTTATCTTAATGGGCTCTAAAGGGACGCCCGTTCCAATCTAACCATGAGATGGTGCCCGATCTCAGGGATCTCTATTGTTATAACTATGGGCTCTTAGGAGCCATCGATATCAACCTAGCCTCGAGACTGTTCCCGGTGTTGAGAATCTTCACCACTACTTACACGGTTTTCTAAAGGAACTATTATCCCAACCTCGAGATGGTACCCGATCTCGAGGATCCCTACCACTATAGATATAAGCTCCAAAGAGAGCTATCGAAGATCCGCATATCTATCTAGCCCGAGATGGTACCCGATCTCGAGGGCTTTATTATTCTAAGAATGGGCTCTGAAGAGCAGACGTCGAAATCCGAGAAAATGTCTTTGCATGGAAGAAATTAAAGACAAGGCGAAAAACCCTTTTGTATTCGCAAAAATATATTTACAAAAGATGTATCTTTACAAAGATCCTCCAAGGAGCCGATGCACAATAAGGAAGAAAAGGAAAAAACAGTAAATCAAGTCTACTCCTCGCCTTCACCATTAGCAGAGTTGCTGCCGAAGTTGCTGTCGGAACCTTCGCCCAAGGAAGTTGAGAATTCCAATTCTTCTTCTAAAATCCTGGCCTTCTCAGTCTCAGCAGAGAGATCCGCGCTCTTGGCACTTGCTTCTTCGAGGGCCTGCCTCCTAGATTGTGAACGGGCATGAGCAATGGCCCGAGTCAATCTGATCCCGTCCTCTTCGAATATTTGCCTAGCACGATTGTTGGCGGCAACTGTATCTCGTTTGTATGAGGCAACATGGTCATCAGCCTCAGCCTTGGTCGCAAATAACAAAGCAACCTCCTCCTGGGCGTTCTGAAGAAGGTTTTGGGTCGAGGTCAACTCTCCCCGTAAAAGGTCCCTCCCCGAGGCCGCGATTTTGTTATGCCTTTTTAGCTCGAAGATTTCTGCATCCTTGGTCGCGACCTCTTCCCGAAATTGCCCCACCAGGGCATTCTTTTGTTCGGTCTGCAAAACGAATCACGTTAGTAAAGCACCGACCTGCAAGAATAAGGAAATGGACTCATAAGTGTCATATTACCTGCTCGGTGAAGATAGTCCGCTCCTGGTGCACTCCCTCCAGACTAGTCTGAAGCTCACTCAGCTCCTCATCCTTTCGGGAGGAGGAAATTGTTGATGCATTCAGCTCAGATTTGAGCTTCTCGAGCTCCTTTTCATGCCTAGCGAGCTCGTCGTGAAGCTTGAAAAAAACATGGTCGTGTAGCTTCTTAACCTGTAATATGAAAGAGAGGAGTTAGAAAAACAAAGATAGGATATCGAAGCAAGTGATATGTCGAAGGAGATTACCTGTTTTTGGAGTTTTTCTGCTTCCTCGAGGGTGACGGGGGCATCAAGGTCAGTATCCTCATCGAGGCCGACAAAATAGTCTTTGAATGCATCGTCCTCTCCCTGGGAGACGCCCACGTCGGTGGCGCCCCTGTTTTGAGCATCCCTTATCTGCCCTGGGGAAAATGAAGAGCCCAAATCTAAGTCACTGACGACGTCGATCTCTATTGGATTTCCTGCTTGGCCCCGAAATACTTCAGGCTCAAGCTTTGGGAACTCGCCCGCACGGACTGTACCATGTTTGATTTGAGGCTCGGGGACTGCACCTTCCCCAGTGATTTCCTCTACTCGAGGTTTTTCCAAGTCGGCCACCTCCGACTTGGAGGCACCTTGCCCGACAGCTTCCGGAGCATCAACATTTCGTATTACCCTTTGTTCCAAAGGGCGTTCACCGTTGTCATCATCTTCGTCTGCAGCACGCAAACTCGCCGCAACAGATGAGGTGAGGACCATGGCATCAGTCTTAGGCTTGCGGACTTTGGTTTTCTTTGATTTAGGAGACTTACCCGATGTCTCCTTCTTCTTCATCTTCTTAGCATTTTCGGGTTTTGAAGTTTCTGCTTCACTAGGTGG
Organism: Nicotiana undulata; assembly: GCA_005239495.1. Classification (NCBI taxonomy): domain Eukaryota; kingdom Viridiplantae; phylum Streptophyta; class Magnoliopsida; order Solanales; family Solanaceae; genus Nicotiana; species Nicotiana undulata. The sequence continues at coordinate 5,183 of ML265824.1, read as the reverse complement.
GGGCGGTCTCATTGACACATTGTCCCCAAGGCCTCCACAAACATAATGTATCAGACTCAATGCCATAGAAAACACTTACATGGAAATCAACAACGACCAAATAAAGGCCTTACCATGGTTCTTAGCCTGCCACCGCGTTTTGGCCAAATCCCGCCAAGAGCGCATGCCGTATGGAGCGACGGAGTCCAAATGTCTGACCCATCTCGGGAGGTCCCGGACCATGTCGGGAAACCAAACAGTTGCTGTATAATCGAAGGAGGTTCGACTCAGAAAAAGGATAAGGAGAAATAAGACGTGTTCGAGATGGAGATACTTACGATTCATGTTCCATTCCTCTGGGAATGACATCCAATCGGTAGGAATGACGTTTGAAGTCCTTACTATGACAAACCGACTCATCCACCCCCGGTCTTTGTCTTCATCGATGCTCGCAAAGAACGTCTTCACGTACCGATGTTGTAGCTTAATTAAGCCCCCTCGGAAGATACGAGGACTATACAACCGTACCAAGTGGTCGAGGGTGAAGGTCATTCCCTCGATCCGGTTGGAGAAATATCAGAGCATATATACAATCCTCCAGAAGGAAGGATATATTTGACCGAGTGTCACTCGGTATTGACGGCAAAAGTCAAGTATTACTGGGTCTATCAGTGAAAAAGAAGAAGAGTCTACGGGACCAAGAGTAAAAGGGTATGTGTAGATGCTAAGGAAGCCAGTTTTGTATGTGACTATGCTCTCCTCGGCTTTGGGGATCTTAATTTGTACTACCTCCCCCCAGCGACAACCTGTTCTTACCCTCTCCACTTCAGATATTATACTGATATATCTAGACATGGGCTCGCGCCGACCCGATGTGGAAGAAGGTCTATCGATGGTAAGGTCAGAAATTGTATCGAAATCACCAAGGATGCATTGTTCGTTGCTCGGTGGCTTTTTTGTTTTGCCCTTGGACGTGCGTACAGAAGAAGAGGTGCCCTCTTTTTGAGGTACCACCTTGGAAGTCATAACCATAACTACAACAAAGTTTTTAGGAGAAAAGACGAATACACAAACACAAAAGGAAGATGAATGCAGAAGAGGTTGAAATATAGCACTAAAAACTTGAAGATGGTTGTAAAAGTATAAATGGCAAGCATTTGGGGAATTTATAGAAGCCGATTTGAGTATGGTTTGGGGAGCTGAAAAGTTGAACCAAACGGTTCGTGGACTCCTCGATAATCGTATTGACAGCGACCCCCGTGCAACCTTTGAGGCGTGTTATTTAATGCTCTGACAGGCTGGCATCACGATGGGGATATCAAAGAGGCAAGTGTTCAAGACCGTTTCTTATCATTTTACTCTAAGAAACGCGGGGACTATCTGTATACGCTAAAATCGGAGAGACCGATTTGTGTTTAGTATGACATTCGTAGCCATCCGCAAGAGGCTCGAGGTACAGTTCGAGGCCCGACCCCGAATGTTCCCTATGTTCGACCTCAGGGTAATGTAAATCGGTGACTGTCGTGAGCAAGCGACACGTGGGCGAAGTTGACCAGGTCTGCAGAAGTAGTACAAGTCCGTACCGTGACATTAAATAGTTGTACCAACTGCATATCTTTGTAATAAATGCTTATGTACTATGTTGGGATTCCCCCTCCTATATAAAAGGGACTCTTATTATTTTTCGCACACATGATATTCAATATAAGTAACAAGAACATTCTCAGCTATCTAAACTCAAACATTCTCTATTATTGATTCCTTTGATTCATTGCTTACATTTACTTCATTCCATTTATTGTTCTTCATTTATTATTCATCATTGATCATAAATAGCTTTCTTCGAGGCCCATAAAACTGTAATAGCTTCATCGACCGCTCACCATTACCCGAGGACTTAACTCGACCAGCTCGGAACTCCCGACTTGAGGCAGTTCGGTTTGCCAATTTTAATACTTTATAGTTTTACCCTGTTTCTTTAACTCACACTTAGCATCTATTGTTTACAACTAGCATTAAAATAAATTATATACTTTTAGAACCAAATAATCAAATTTAATTGTAATTATCATTTTCAAGGTAAACAAAGATCAATAAACTAGAATATGCTCTTACCTTAACGCTTAAAAATCCTTAATTGTTTAAAGGATTGGTCCATTCCATTGGTTTTCCAGCTTTTTCTTTGGCTTGTTTGTTTAGACAACTATATTTTCGCCCAGATTAATATTATAATAAGTTAGTATCACCACTAAGATTATGATTGACTAGTAACTACACCTTTACCTTTAATTAAAAGTCTCCGGTTCAAGCCATGATTACAAAGTAGCCTTTGATAAGAGTGTTTTACACCCTAAAGCGGAATTCCCAGCGCGAAGTGAGATTAATGGGATCCTAAGCGGATACCGACCGAAATAAAAAAGGATTAATATCGTGATTACTATGTACGTAAGACCATCTCTAATCCAACACCAATTTTGACACCAAACACCATTTTAGAGTAAGATTTAGTATTTTTTTTCCTACAACCCAATAGCATTTTGGTGTGTGAACAGTGTTACACCAAATTTATGTAACACTATTCATCAACACCATTACTAGTCACCGTTATTTTAATATTATTATTTATTATAATATTATATAACAATTTTAATTTAACATATTATAATTTTGTAATTTATTATACTTTTTATGTAATATCTTTATAATATTAATTTTATATTTTAATTTTGGTGTATAATATTTATAAATTAATTTTCGTATGTATTTTTATATAAATTATAAGTTAATTTTATTATAAGTTATAATTATATAAAAATATATAACCATCAAAAAAATAAAAAATGTAAAACTAAAATATAATATGTTGTTAATAGATAACAATGTTCATTGATTATTATAAAAACAAATATTTAATACAATAGCGACTGACGTAACTTATATTGAAAATACATTAAATAACATAATGGGATGAAACTTACCAATTTGAATAATTTTTAGCTCGGCACAAAATATTAAGGACAAAAATATTCATTTTGCACTTCGTAATGCATTAATAAAGCATTTATGGGAGCAACATACTAATCTTGTAAGTTGAATATTTATGTAAAAGTTAAACTAAATTTTACCATAATGTGATATGTATTTAATTATATCTTATCAATGATTTTATTTTTATTTGAATTATACATTAACATATATAATGTATAATATTTGCTTATAATTTATATTTATTTATAATTAAAGATATAAAATAATTTATATTAAATGCTTATATAAGAAAGAAATATGAATTATATGGGATAAATATGTAAAAAAAAAAAAGAAGGGATTTGTTTTATAAAAAGAATAATATAATATAGAAGAGAGAGAATGATATAAAAAGAATATTCTTTTTTAGTGTAAAAAGTAATATAATGAATTGGAGTTACTTTATACCATTTTGACGTTTACATCACTTTAGTGTAAAAAAATTAGTGCAAGAGTTGGTGATGCCCAAAGAAGCGGGATAGAACAGTTCGGTGACCGCTTTGAGAGACAAGAAATCACAAGCCAAAGAATGTGTCACAAACTAAATTAAATGTATTCAATTGGATTTTGTATTTGACCCCTGTTAATTTTATGTAGAAAAATTATGTACAAATGCCATTAATTGTTTGCAGCTCACCATTCAGGTAGCTTTGGAGGAGTTATCGTAACTGAAAAGGAAAGTGGGTGGTGGGATTCCAAAAGTTGGTGCATATCCTTAGTCGTACACCCTACAAACTATTGGCTTTCACCTTGTTGTGGCTCAGTCCAGGGGCGACTCAACATTATTGGAGGCCTAAAGCCAAGCTAACATAAGAGGTCTTTAACTTTTTTTCCACAAAAAAAGAATTCTTATATACTATAATTTATTTAAAATTTAATTTTTTAGCTTTTTGAGATACAAAATTATGAATAATTATTTTATTATAAATTTCTTCGAATAATTTTTTTTTCCAGTCGGTAATATAGCTCATCTATTCAATCTTTCTTGTGCCATGGTTGATTTTAAGTAAGATTTTTCAATTTTAGTTTTAAAAGACTTTTTTCAAGTTTCTAGTTTGTGGTCGAAGGCAACCAGAGACAATTGTTACATGAAATGATATTATTATTCGATAAGCAATATAAGTATTTGAAAAAGAATCAAGTCTTTTTTTCTGATTGAGTATAATATTTGGCATTGTATCAATGATTCAACTTTTTTCCCTTAAGTTTTGAATAATCGGATTCATACTTTATATTTAACATATTTAAATCTTGATAAATACTAAAAGGATAATATATGCATGCGTATTGAAGTATCTAGAATAACAAATGCTAGATGAAAAATAATACTAAAAATTTAGAATAGAAGAACCTGATTCGTTAACTTGACGTGAAAATAAATATTTGTTGCTTTCGCAATATACTTCTCGTAAGTTTTAGGTTGATAGACGAAAAAATGCAGAACAATAGGATTTTTTGGAGGCACAAAAGAAAAAATATAATAGTAGTAACGTTTGATGAGAAGAAAAAAATTTGAATATTGTGGAGATTAAGAAAGAAAGTTTACAAAATATTTAATGAGAAAAAGACATAATCACTTGATTTCTTTCATAAATTTTGCATTTACATGTTAGGGGCCCAATTTTAAGGAACATATATATTTTTCCTTTTAAGTTTTTACCAAGATAGATGTAAAAAAAGTAAAAATATTTAATTAAAAAAATTATATAGGGTAAAAAGTGAGGCCCCCTTAAATATAGGGGCCTAAAGCATGAGCTTTAGTGGCTTTACCCAAAAGCCGGCCCTGGGCTCATAACCTCGAATCGATCTGCTAGAAAACAATAACACTACTATTCAATCTTGCAAATCCGAAACCCGGTTATCAGATATAGCTTATGTCACGACCCAAATTCTCACCTTTTAGGCCGTGACTGCGCCTAACGTNCCAACGTATATCTTGCAATAGCAACTTATAATCATTTAACACGAAATAAAATATTAATTCGTCACTTTCAACCAATTCCCAACAGAATCCTGTAAGCATTGCTTAGTAAAAATAATGAAACTTTAAAAATGCGGAGAATAAAGACATGACAAACATGAAATAACGTAGAACTTCCCAAAAAAAAAAAACTGGGGTGTCACAATCTCACGGACTAGCTACTGAAATACTAAATACAAGTCTGGAATGGAAATAC
>ML265821.1:74327-86073 GCA_005239495.1 Nicotiana undulata | reverse complement strand
TGGGAAGAGTCATTCACGGGAACGGAGTCCCAACACACAAAACGATCGGCTGGGTCGTTACACTGCCCTAGGCCGGCTTATCTCGAGATCATCATATCGGAGTCATCATTTCTTTTCCCTACTCAAGAAGAAGAACGACTTTGCATGGACTTCGGAGTGTCAACAAGCCTTGAAAGAATTAAAACGGTATCTCTCGAGCACACCCTTGCTTCATACTCTGAAGGAGGATGAAAAGATCTACTTGTATTTAGCTGTGTTCGAGGTGGCGGTAAGTGGAGTGTTGGTTCGAGAAGAACAAGGTACGCAATTTCCTGTCTATTATGTAAGTCGGACCCTAGGAGATGCTGAAATCAGGTATCCACATTTAGAAAAGTTAGCTCTTGCATTAGTAAGCTCATCTGGAAATTAAAACCATATTTTCAATGTCATCCCATATGTGTATTGACTACAAACCCACTTCGAAATATCCCCGAATTATCGGGCCGGTTGGCCAAATGGGCCATCGAACTTGGAGGGTGTGGTATCGAATATCAACCCCGAACGACTATCAAGTCTCAAATTTTGGCAGACTTCGTGGCTGGTTTTACGCCTACTCTCGTACCCGAAGTAGAAAAGGAACTCTTGCTAAAATCGGGCACATCTTCGGGGGTATGGACCCTCTTCACAGACGGTGCCTCGAATGTGAAAGGGCCCGAACTCGATATTGTTTTAAAACCGCTTACGGGAAATGTCTTAAGACAATCTATCAAAACTTCTAAATTGACTAACAATGAGGCCGAGTATAAGGCCATGATTACAGGTCTCGAACTGGACAAAGGCCTCGGAGCAGAGGTCATTGAGGCAAAGTGTGACTCTCTTTTGGTAGTAAATTAAGTAAATGGAAGCTTCGAAGTTCGAGAAGATAGAATGCAAAGGTACTTAGACTAACTTCAAGTGACACTGCATCGCTTCAAGGAATGGACACTAGACCATGTACCTCGAGAACAAGATGCACTTGAAAATTTGGGGTCATCGGTTGAAGAAGATAATATTGTCTCGGGGGCTGTCGTCCAATTTTCGAGGTCAGTGGTCGAGGAATGCCATACAAAAATTAATTCAACAAGTTTGATGTGGAGTTGGAGGAATAAGTATGTCGAATACTTGAAGCACGGGAAGCTCCCATCGGACCCAAAAGAGTCGAGAGCCCTACGAGCCAAAGCAGCTCGATTCTCACTCGATGAAAATGGAACATTATATAGAAAAACCTTTGACGGACCACTGGCAGTGTGCTTGGGACCGGGGGATACCGATTATGTACTACGAGAAATCCACGAGGGCACTTGTGGGAACCATTCCGGTGCTGACTCTTTGGTTCGCAAGGTGATCAGAGCGGGGTATTACTAGGATAGCATGTAAAAAGATACTAAGGATTTTGTTCGAAGGTGTGATAAATGCCAAACGTTCACACCGATGATCCATCATCCCGGTGAACAACTTCATTCGGTCATATCCCCATGGCCATTCATGAAATGGGGGATGGACATCGTCGGACCCCTACCAATGACGCCAGGTAAAGCTAAATTTATTTTGTTTATGACTGACTACTTTTCAAAATGGGTAGAAGCGCAGGCCTTCGAGAAAATAAGATAAAAAGAAGTCATTTAATTCATATGGGACCACATCGTGTGTCGGTTCAGGATACCCGCCGAAATAGTATGCGACAATGGGAAGCAGTTCATCGGCAGCAAAGTGACAAAATTCCTCGAGGACCATAAAATCAAAAGGATTCTATCAACGCCCTATCACTCAAGCGCAAATGGCCAGGCCGAGTCCACAAACAAAACTATCATTCAAAACTTGAAGAAGAGGTTGGATGATGCTAAGGGGAAATGGAGAGAAGTATTGGCCGAGGTGCTATGGGCATATCGAACGACGTCGAAGTCGAGCACGAGGGAAACCCCGTTTTCTTTGGTGTATGGGTTCGAAGCGTTGATTCCGGTCGAGGTCAGGGAACCCAGTGTCAGGTTTCAGCATACCACTGAGATTTTGAACCACGAGGCCATGAACACTTCTCTCGATCTACTAGATGAAAAACGTGAAGCCGCATTAGTTCAAATGGACGCGCAAAAGCAAAGGATCGATAGGTATTACAAAAGAAGGACGAACTTTTTCTATATCGGAGTCGGGGACTTAGTTCTACAGAAATTCACTCTCAACACTCGAGACCCAAACGGAGGGAAACTAGGCCCCAATTGGGAAGGGCCGTACCGTGTCCTCGGAGTCGTAGGGAAAGGATCCTACAAACTTAGCACAATGGAAGACGAGCAACTACCAAATAATTGGAATATATCATTGCTCAAACGCTATTATTGCTGAGGTATGACCTTCTCCCCTTTTTCATTTGTATTTAAGACTAAATCCTTGCACGTGTTCGATTGGAAACATCGAAGCATCCTTCAACTCGAAGACCTTGGGTTTTAAAGCATGCGTTGCACTCTTTTTCCCTTAGATCGGGTTTTATCCCAAATGGGTTTTACCGGTGAGGTTTTTAACGAGGCAACACTTATATGCTACCTAAGGAAAATTCAACAAGTATTCCAGGCTTCTTTTCAATCAACCTCAAATACTGGGGGGCATCACCCTCGGAGGTTGCATTTTCGAAGAAAACAATTCATGCCAAGAGGGCCTCGATAGGAAAACGTTGTAATGGGCCAAACGGTCAAATGGATCGTGTCCATATAGAGTAGTCGAGCCCCTGACGGAAAAACATGTACGCATGTATCAATTATTCTAAGAAGCACTCTTATTATATCAAAACACTTTGTGTCTCAAAAGAAGTCTACTATTATACGAAACTTCATGCTTATAATTCTACAAGAAACACCTCAAGAACCCAAATGCATCCCGAATTCTCGGGGACTGTCATCGACACTCAAGACATCGAGTCATCGAAAACTCGAACTTATAAGACCTCAAAGAGGCATACTCGAACTTATAAGACCTCAAAGAGGCATACTCGAACTCATAAGACCTCAAAGAGGCATACTCGAACTCATAAGACCTCAAAGAGGCATCCTCTCGATATAAAGGCCAAGGCCATCATACTCGGGGACAAAAGGCTACGACTGTATAAAAGGCTACAGCCATATAAAAGACTACGGCCATATAAAAAGGCTACAGCCGAAATAATGCAGTTCGGAGACGTCTGACTTCCGCCATAAAACTAAAGGCCTTCAAACACTTTGAAAAACCGGTTAAATCAGGCTACCATCGGCAAAAGCAAATGATAAAGGGCTTCGATAAAACCATCCCTTGAATAATTCAGAGGCTTCGATAATATCAGCCTTCGAAAAAACCTCAATAGGTGTTCAACTATTGTTACACAACAAGGTTCCAATCGATCGAACCTTCGAAAAATCCAACGAGTACAAAAAACACATGCTATGGCATATCAAATTTTCCTCTTAAGTCTTTTAGCCGGAGTGAGGGAAAAATTATAGCCACTTTAAAGGTCGAATATGCCCTACCTAAAAAGCCTAAGGGGAAACCCAAAAGATCCTAAGGGCCAACCTAAAAGAGCCTAAAGGCCAATATTAAACCTAAGGGCCAAGAGCATAAAGGTCGAAGCACACCATACTCGAAACCTTACCTAGATCGGACTCAAAAGTACATTCACCCCGAACTAACATCAAGACAACTTAAAGCTTAGCTCAAAGATCGAACCTTAAGTGATAACCTATTATCGATCATTGATCAAACATAAAACCCAAGGGTATTATATTCTAAGTCCAATAATCAGACTGATTGTCTACAACACCAAATTTCGTTTTACAAGTGAAGACAAAACCGAATTTAACACGAAACGAAGATGAAGAAAAAAATTTCTTTGTATTCAAAAGTAAATTTACAAAACTCCCACGTGGGGCCCTTACACAAAAGAAAGAAAACAAATGAACCTACTCTACTTTCGGGGTCACTTGCTCGGAGGCAGTATCCACAGAAGCTACATCTTCGGTAGCCTGGTCTTCGGGGGCCTCTTCCTCCTCGGGGACTTCATCTTCATCTCCCTCACTCTCGGAGCCGCTGGAATAATCCTCGTCGGGGGAGAGCAATGCAGTTGCCTCTTCTTCCAAAGCCTTTACCTTCCCGATTTCGGCAAAGAGGTCAAAGCCTTTAGCATGCACCTCCTCGAGAGTTTGCCTTCGAGACTCCAGCCGAGCGTGATTGATGGAACATGTTAAATTGAGCTTGGATGCAGCAGATATCTTCTGAGCCCGAGCATTGGTAGCAGCAACATCGGTTCGATACGAGGACACGAACGCATCGGCTTCAGACTTGGCCTTAGCAAATTCAGCGACTGTCGCAGTTTGAAGCTCCTTAAATTTACGGCTCTCCTCTTTTGCAATCCGAAGCTGGTTCTCAACCGAGGTAAGCTGTTCCCGAAGAGTGTCCTTTTCTGAGGCGAGACGGTCCATATGTTGTCTCCACCTAAGGGTTTCAGCCTCTTTGTTTTTGCGCTCCTCCCGAGGTTGCTCCACCAAGTCGGCCTTCTGCTGGAACTGCAAAGTTAAATATGTTAGACACTGAAACGAGTAAAACGCCAGACAGGCACACAAAGGATATGTTACCTTCTCGATGAGCTCGACTCGATATTGGGAAGACTTCTCCAAACTAGCTCGAAGCTCGCTGATTTCACCCTCCCTTTTGGCGTAGAGAGCCTTGAGGTCGTCCATCTCTGCCATGAGCTTCCTATGCTCAGCTTCACAACGGGCAAGCTCGGCTCGAGACTTAGAAAACGCTTGGTTTTAAAGAACCACTACCTTCTCACAAAAAGAAAAAGAAAGTAAAAAATATAAAACTCAAAACTCAAAACATAACTATTCAAACAAGTTTACCGGCTTGCGAAGCTTCTCAACCTCCTCAAAGATGAACGAGGCGTCGAGATCGGGGCCCTCTTCGATTCCAGCAAGGTACTCCCGAAAGATGTCATTATCCTCGTGAGATGTCCACATCATGAGTCCTCATATCTTGGCGTCCCGTATTTTCCCCTTAGAGAACATCGGGCCTGGCGGAGAATCGTCCACATCAATTACCCTGAATGATTCTATCATGGCATTCTCCTGCCCTCGAAGAACCTCAGGGTTGGGCTCTTCGATTTCATCGGCCAAGTTCCCTTCGGAACAAGGTGCATTCTTGTCGCTAGCCGTCTCGGGGACTTTTCTCGAGCTCTCCTCAGAGATCTCTTCAGCGCGATATTGAACCGCATCAGCAGCCTTCGGTCCACCGGCCTTCGAAGCATCAGTGCTTCCTCTCTTCCGAGTTATCAACGGGCGGTCATCCGCGCCATCTCTCTCTTTGTCATGAGCACGAAGGCGCTCGACAGTTTCCTGAGATAAGGCCACCGTGTCGGCCTCAGGCTTTTGAAGCTTGGTTTTCTTTGGCTTCGGGGAGTTCGTCGGCGATCCTTTCTTCATTTTCTTTTCCTTGGAGGGTTTGGGGCTTCTTCCTTGCCATGTGGGGCAGCCTCATTGAAACAACATCACCGAGGCCTGCATCAATGTAAAATTAAGTATTTCGCTAAGGTATGTGGATATGCAAATAATACAAACGCACCGTGATTTTTGGCCTCTCATTGAACTTTAGCCAGTTTCCGAACCCAGCCTGGGAGGTCTGCAACCACACCAGGATACCAAGCGACAACTGCACCATTACAAAGGGGTTAACTCAAAAGAAAGTGGGAACATAAAAGTAATGAAACACACTCGATAAGTCTGTACTTACGTTTCATATTCCATTCATTTGGGAACGACATCTTTTCAGCGGGAATCAGGTCGGAGGTCCTGATTCGAACGAAGCGGCTCATCCACCCTTGGTCTTTATCTTCGTCGATGCTGGCGAAGAAAGACTTCGAGGATCAACGTTGGAACTTTATCAAGCCACCTCGATAGAGATGATGGTTGTATAGCCTGATCAGATGGTCGAGGGTAAAAGACATCCCTCGACCTTGCTTGAGAAGTACCTAATTAGGTGAAAAATTCGCCAAAAGGAAGGGTAAATTTGGTCGAGCGTCACCCGATACTGTCGGTAGAAGTCGAGAATCACTGGACCTAGGAGGGGCAAAGAAGGGTCGACGGGACATAAGGTGAACGAATAAGTGTACACGCTTAGGTACCCTGCTTTGTAAGTGGTAATATCCTCTTCAGGTGAAGGGATCTACATGTCCACTTTGTCTTCCCAATGGCAATCTTCCTTCACCTGTTTGAGTTCGATTATTAAGCTAATGTACTAAGACATGGGCTCACACCGTCCCGGGACCGAAGCAGGTTTGTCGATTTTAAAATCCGAAGACGTATCACAAGGCCCGGGGGTGCATCCTCAATAAGAGGAGGTACCACCGTTTTGCTTTTAGATTGGCGTGAAGACGAGGAAGCTTTCTCTTTCTGAGGAACTGTATTAGAAGTTTTTGCCATTGTTACTGTTTTGATGTTCAGAAGGAACAAAGAAAGTTTATTGTAAAATGAACACAAGTTGAGGGGAAAGATAAACGCAGAGAGAATAGAGAAGTTGATGAAGGCTTAAGGATGATGTAGAAAGTAAAAGTTTGTAAAGTGAAAGGTTGAAGTATTTATAGAGGCTATCTAAACGTGCTGTGAAAGCTAAACGGGTGATTAATAGCCGCTTTTAATTAATGACTTTTCGAAAACTGTGCAGACGTGACCTTTTCACGACCTTTCAGTCATACCAATCGCTGACCTCACGAGACTGACATCATGGTTGGGGCATCAAAGGGTCGAGAATAAAATCGTTTCTTATCTTTTCATTATAAGAAACGCAAGGACTATCTGTATACAGTCGAAATCAGGGAGCCCGATTTCGAAGTCTTAATTGTTACCTCAAGCTCGAGTTCGGGCAAGTCAAAGTAGGGGTCGGGTATGACTGGAAAATACACACTTCGGGGGAACAAATCGAAGGCCTAGAATGGTCTACCTCGAGACAGTACCATTTCGAACCTACTCCAGAATGAGGGGGAATTCTCAAAGGCATAAAGATCAGGGCGTAAATTTCGGGATAGATTTGTACGAATTAGTACAAATCCATACTAGGTTGTTATACAGTTGTACCAATAGAATTCTTTATTGTAAATAGAAATGTACCATATTTAAGGTTTCCCCTCCTATATAAAGGGGACCCCAATCATTTGTAAACATCATTCAATCACTGGAAAAAGAATACAATATCTTACTTTTCTCGCTTACTGCTCTTCAGAAATATTCTCTAACGTTATCGCTCTTACTTTACTGTTCTTACTTTACATACCTATTCCATCTTGAGGTCATCGAGGTCATCGAGCTCGGGGTCCATATTGGTCACGTAATATTGGTTTGGTTCATCGATTCTTCTCATTTATACTCTATATTACTTGTTTATTAATTAGTATTGGACTAGATCACATATCTTTAAAACCACAAATCAAATTTAATTTTTACTCGTATTTTTTGAGGTAAACACATATCATCATGCATAGCTTATTAGCTGTAGTAGCTGCATAGGAAACATAAGGCATATAGTACTTTTATCCTTTGTCATGCATCAAATGGCCCACCTTTTTTGTATCAATTTCGCGGATTAGGTTCCAAGCGAAAGATACCAAAAGAAAGGGAGCGCGCTATAGGGCACTAGTTGGCCTTTACTTGGCCATCCCAAGCTCCCTGCTAAAAGATTACATTAAAAGAGAAGAATTACTTAACTTTTTTCGTTTGTTTGATCATGCGGATTGATAGCGGATCGAAGGGAGTGCGATGGGACATCATCTATCCAGGTCGGTGACGGACTCCTTTGTGAATCAGTCTCTTTCCTTGTTTTCTAAAGTTCGGTTAGTTGACCGAGAAAGCGGCAGGACCGTAAAGCTTAGCCTTGAGTTGGACCGCGGTCTCGCGAAACTGGTATCTCAAGTCTACGTGGATATATGAATTAATCAGAATATCAGATACATAACTTTTGCTAATATTGATTCATTCTTGCTAAAATTTATTAAATGTGTTAAAACATGAAAAATAAAAATGGGAAAGTAACCAAAGTACTTTCTGTTTTATTCCAATTAGAAGAATGATATTTTCGATAACGAATTTCTTTGTACGATATTTTACTTTTATCGACCCAAAAAGTGGGTATGAAGGTTTTTCTCTTAATTCTAACTAATATAAATGTGATTTTGGGTTAAATATGTATCCATATGCTTTATGACCCCAAGGTTCGGCTTGACGATATGAAAATAAGAAGCCTGATGCACTAAGTTTCGGCTATGCACGGGATCTAAGGAAATGGCGGATCACAAGGATATATTGTTCGTTTTGAAAACTCTCTTATTTTTTTGTTTAAATATATTCGAGCTTGACAAAAAGAACTAACAACAAGTAAACTAGTTATTCAAATCAAAATTTGAACAAGAACAAAGGGAGAAAAATGTGTTATCCATATTTGAAGAAGGCCAATGAGACCTGTGCTGAAATTACTTTTGAGGTCTTTTTATTTTTTTTGGTTACATAGGGGATGGGGTGGAAAAAAGTGGAAGGAATACAATACTATTGATAGAGTTTGAACTCTCCAGCTCAAAAATAGAAGGTAGATAGCTTTTTAATTGAGCTAGCATTCAACCCTACAATTGAAGTCCTCAAACCCGATAAATTGTATTTTATATTTTTATCCAAGTGGTATGCGAGTAGTTTTAGCGAGTGTTTTCTTGTTATTTTCGATTTCAATCACTGTTACTCTTTTTAGTTCTTCAGGATCCATATAACAATCCGAACAAATAATTGAGATTTAATAATTGTTTACCAAATAAATATGTTCACAAGATTGAGAAGTTACACAACTAAGAGAAGATACGAGTCGATTACCAAAAATTGAAGATTGGTTTCTAGAAATTCCACAATCTAAATCCATCAAGTCGACTATCAATATTGATTAGAAGTTGACTGACCAACCTCATACATACGCAGGGTACTATTCGCCTAAACATTTATTCCTAACATTTTATAACCGTTCTATATCTTGCACTCGACATAGAAAGATCTTCATCCACAAATCAAGCCATGCAAACTATAAAACAAATAGAAATCGAGTCATTATCTCTATGTTCTCTCTCTATTATATCACTACAACGGCCTTATTCTAACGTCTATTTCCCCTAATTTTGCGCTTGGCGCACACACACCTCCTCCATGGGCAAGTCGGGGGATCTTCCAGCGGTGCAGCTAGATCACCAAAAAGAACCTCAAGTTGGGAATTTGAATCTCCAGCAACTGAATTTTGTAGAATCAAGCTATGCCACGAAGTTAACTTCTCTAACATCCCAGAACAAAACTTCTATTAGTTATGGATGTCCATCTGTCAAAGATTGAATCACTACTCTCAATGGTATGCCGACAGTAATCTTCAAGGCGAAGGACTATTATGGAGTTATGGTTGAAGAATGAAAACTTACCATTTTGGGCATATTCTTGCAAACTCGACCAACAATTGAGGTAATTCGAGCTGTGTTTATGAAGAAAATCTCTCTTAAATGCACTGTTAAAGTTGGTCTGTATGATAGGCATACTATTTTTATAGACTTTTCTGACGAACAAGATTGCAAAAACTTCTATTTTAGAAGATCTTTGTAGATTAATGGATTCCAGATGTGGCTTGAAATGTGACTCCTGATTTTAGGTCAGACCATGATTCTCCTCTAGTCCCAATATGGGTTTTTCCTACCTGAACTTCCTTTTCATTGCCACACGTGGCATTATGTTAAGTATATTTTGGAACCAGTGGAAAATCCTTTATATATGGATGTTGCCACTTTTGTCAGAACTATACCTAATACAACTAAGGTCAGAGTTGAGATTGATCTCACAAAACCACAGTTGACTAGTGTTTATGTTGGCCAAAAAGATGAGATGAATCCTTTGAAGGGATTTACTCAGAAGATTAAATATGAACATGTCCCAAAATATTGCAAGCAGTGTAAGCAAATTGGACATTCTCTAGTCCAATGTAGACCTATAATTAAGAAAAAAGCATTAGGGAAAAAAGAAGATATGACTAAACCTGAGCAGACTCAAGCGAGCAAGAAATCTAGTGAGGAAATGGAGCAAACTAATATGATCTCTAAAAGAAGGATGAACACCCTGATAAATACACATGATAAGCTAAACAGGAAAAAAAATAAAAGAAAGAGTTAAAAGGAAACAGAGAAGACAAAGAACTTCAATTTCCTAAAAATCAAGAAGAAGAAAAACTAGGTAAGTGAGAATCTACAACATCAAGTGGAGGATATTACACCAGTATCCAAACTGAAGCTATAAAATCAAACAACAACATTGATAAGGATAAGACTGCGTGGAATGATTTCCAACAACAATCAGATGAAGAAGTTAGGCAAACCTCAGGAGCTGATGCTACAAATGTATTAACTGATAAGGTTAATCCAGAATTGGGATCAATAATAGATCAAGGAAAGTTCATTGAGGGAATCAACAATTCTAGTACTAGTGCCCATGGAGTTCAAACCAACAATTTGATGATTACATGCCAGGAATTAAATGATTAACAAAATCGTTTGTGATCCTAAGGGGTCGTCAATCAATATCCATAATTCTTTTCAGATTTTGGATGACGAACAAGAAGAGCAGAACCAAAGCTCTAAGATTGAAACTCAACACAAATAGTCTCAATTCATATAGATTAATTTTGAAGGGACCAAGAAAGATACCAACACCAGTACTCCTGTGAACCAAGATAGTAAAGAAGGAGATCAAGAAATAAAAGAACACTGACAGTTCAAAGGAAGATGATGCTACTGTTGATCAATTAGGCAAAACCTTTTCTCCACCACCAGATCTGGAACTACATGATATAGTCATCCAACAGGTTCAGGAAGTGATAGAAACAGAAGGATTGTCCCGAGAGGAGCAAGAATCCTCTCTGTTTTGAACAAAATGGTCAAATATATACCTTTACTTTTAAAAAATGTTTTTAATCTACTCTCTGTTTCACTATCTGGTTGTCTAGCCTCTACCATCATACTACGAATCAGATTTGCTCTTATTTTTAAAGCAGGCCAAGTGGAAGCTCCAGAGTAAAGACCCACCCCCAATTTAATCTACCCAAATCTCTATTAACTACCCATAATCCGAATCAGTACTTGGAGGCAAAAAGAGACAGATCTGGAAAATCATAATTGTATTTTTCAACTTTTGCTCAAAATCTTAACCCAACTTCTTTAAGCTCCCCAAGAAATCTACAACAAAACCTAATAATACCCACTAAAAATAGTTCGTATTTTTGATATCCCAGTTTTCAAGCTAAGCTTCAAAGCTTTCTGCAATGGAGTTTTTAGCTCTTGCTTCACATTTCTAGCTTTCCACAATCTCCTAAATAATACTTTCAACAAGAAACGCAACTCAACTCTTTCAAAATTTCAAATCCAACACTCTTTTTTGGGTGGTATGTTACATGAATGAAGACATTTATTTTCATAAAATTTAAGAATTTTATGTAATAAAAGAGGGCCAACTTTTTTGGGAATAATACATTGAAGAATTAGCTCAAAAAATTATATGAAATATATACACATTCATAGCAGCTATAATTATTTTTAATAACTTATTGTAATACTATTAAAGTTATGTTGGATGGTTCTGGTATATAGTTGAAACCAACATGAATATATACACATTTAATTGTTCCTAACATATTCAAATTTCAATATATATATATATATATC